>UCOK01019226.1:5368-48884 GCA_900474325.1 Synergus umbraculus
ATCTACGATTTTTTTGTGTTGAGCACGCGAGTTTTGTGAATTCGGCACACGCACTCGCGTTCTGAGGATTCAAACTTGACATTTACCACCCGAATTAATAAGTGTATTTGATTTAGTGTTTGTTTACTTCTTTTTACTATTCTTTTGTTTTTTTGTTCAACTTTAATAAAATACAAAATATTTATGCTTAATTTGGACTTTTATTTAATAAAAAATAAAAAAATAAAAAATGGCTAGGAATCGAAAATAAATTGGGGTCAAGCCTGGGCCAAGCTGGGCGATCAAGCCTGGCAATATAACCGGGCCCTGGCCAGATTTGGCGTTTCATTCGAACTTGGCCCAGGCTAGATGATCAGGCCAGGGCCTAGTTTTGCCAAGCCTGGGCCCGGTTTGGGCCATGACCAAATTTCTGCACGGGTATGTGAAATTTCAGGATGTTAAAATGTAGCCGTAATTAGATGTTCGTGGAGCAAAAAATCTTTTGTATTTTAAACATTTCTTCGAAAAGCATCACTACTGTACCACGTGCAATGAATAAACAAGTCTAATGATGATTGATGGTCTGATAAATTTTATCTTATTTGATATACGCCAAATGCGTATAGATTATACGACATTGTCAACTCACAATCTTAGAATTAGGATATACAAAGATCGGAATCATGAAAACCATTTGGGGAAATGGGTCGGCAGTAAGCACCAAGGGTACTTAGAGCGCTCAGCCCAATAAGGCCTCGACCCAAGCACTAGATTAGTTCAAACTGGGCCGTCCTAAATACAGGGATGATCCCTCGGCTTGGTCCCATTTATTTAATGAATTCACAGGCTTGGGTGACGCTGCCTACGTCATATTATTAGGGTAAATCCCAGGTGTGTTTTCATCCCGACGCACGCTCCAATATTGTGCTTGGCTTGGGTGAAAGCTTAGCAAATTATTACTATTAATAATTAACTAAATTTCTAATAGTAATTAATAGTGCAATAATTATAATAAATAATAATCAAGCGAATAATTATAAAATGTTAAATAGTAAATTAATCCTTAATCTTTTATTTTAAATTTGTAACTATCAATTTGTAAAATGCACTTAAGGGCGGTTACCCCTTATAAATTAATTTCTCATGAAAATGCAAAAATACGTAAACTTTATTTTATTATCGCCGCGTGTAACATATATTTTTCCAGATTTTTCGGGTTAAAATCATGCCTATTTGGAAATTTTTTGTATAATTAAAAATTATTGTGGGGTGGTTTACCGCCCAAAAATCTTTTTGATCAAGTTGAAAAAATCACATATTTCACTTCTTATAGTGAGGATATTTTTTGAGATGGTTTGATTGTGAAAGATTGTGTTATTATGTGTGAAACAATTAAATGGGTATTTAGTACTACACTTTTCGGGGGTAATTTTTACCCCCTATGGCGCCGCGAGCCGCTATGTACTGTACACTGAGAAACTCTATGTTAGAAAAATTACTAATAGTAAAAATCAAATAGTAAAATTTATTATTTTCTGTATTAAAATGTCTCAATTTTGGGATTTTGCCCCTACTTGCTATCGATATTAGTAATTTTTCTAACATAGAGTTTCTCAGTGTAAGCACGCACTTCGTAGGTCTTATTGTGTCTATTAATATTATGTTGGTTTAATTCGTGGAATTAATTGTATATGAAAAATTAATCGTTATATTCTAAGAACAGTATGTATGTGGTCAAGTGACGAAATTGTTTATATGATAGTCGAGCGCCTAAAGTTTTTGTCACAAAGGGTGCTGGTGAAAATGAGTTAATCATAAGATTAGTCTTGATCAGTATTTGATACAAGAAAGACGTGCCTTCCGAAGTGCTCTTTGAATAAAGAAAGCACAAGTTCATTTAGAGTATAAACTTTGTTTAATTCATTGGAAAAGATAAATTTTTAGAGCTAAAAAACAAGCAAATATTTGATGATATAGGACAAATAGAAAATGTTACACCTAATGACAATTTATGTGAAGCTTGCATCTTGCATTAAGGGCGTTGGATAATCGGGACTTGTAACTTTTTTCGGGTGCCCCCCATTTTCATCACGGCCCTGTCCTCTCAAACGCATGAGAAAAGACATGGCGTGTCTGAAATACATACACAACTTGAATGTCTTTTTATAGACACAACACAGGGTGTAAATTAAAAAAACGCGTTGTAAAAAATTTTTGAAGGAAATAAACTTTATTATTACGACGCGAATTTCACGACCCGATGAGCGAAAAGAGAGGAAAACACTTACTAAATTTTCGTCAACTAGACGATGCAAGATGACCGGCATTGAGGTAGTGGGGCAGGGGAAGCATGAAGATATGCCGGGAAAAAGACATGGCGAGTATGAAACACACAACTTGAATGTTTTTTTATAGACACAACACAAACTGTAATAAAAAAAACGCGTTGTAAAAAATTTTTGACGTAAATAAACTTTATTATTACGACGCGAATTTCACGACCCGATGCGTAAAAAGAGAGGAAAACAGTTACAAAATTTTCGTCAACTAGACGATGCAAGATGACAGCAGCGCGCTCACAAGGCGATAGCGGTAATTGTTTGTACTAGCAAATTTCGGTCTAGTTGACGAAAATTTTGTAAGTGTTTTCCTCTCTTTTCGCTCATCGAGTTGTGAAATTCGCGTCGTAATAATAAAGTTTATTTCCTTAAAAAATTTTTTACAACGCGTTTTTTTATTTACACCCTGTGTTGTGTCTGTAAAAAAACATTCAAGCTGTGTATTTCAGACTCGCTATGTCTTTTCTCATGCGTTTGAGAGGACAGGGCCGTGATGAAAATGGGGGGCACCCGAAAAAACGTTACAAGTCCCGATTATCCAACGCCCTTAACGGTAAGCAAGCAAGCATGATTGCCATTTGAAAAAGCAAAAGATAAAACTCATATAAAACGACCACTATTTATAATACATTCTGATTTTTGTGGTCCAATCACTCCTTCTACTGTAAATAATAAACATTTTTTTTTAATTTTTATTCATCAATACACTCACTATACTGTCACGTATTTAATTTCGTATAAATCAGATGTTTTCTCAGACTTTCAAGATCATATAGCAAAAAGTGAGGCTCATTTTAATTTAAAAGTTGCCAATTTATATTGCGATAATGGAAGAGAGTATTTGTCAAATGAGAAGAAAGATTATTGTGTGCAGAAAGGTATAAGATATAATTTAACAGTTCCACGAACTCCTCAATTAAATGGTGTGTCAGATCGAATTAATAGAGAACAATAACTGGAAAAGCTCGTGCAATGATAGTATTTGGTGCTAACATGAGAAAAGATTTTTGGGGTGATGTAGTTCTTACTGCTACTTATTTAATAAACTTGACTCCAATTAAAGCTTTAAAACTAGATAAAGCACCTTACGAATTTTGGCATAGTAAGAAGCCTCAATTAAAATATCTAAAGGTTTTGGTTCTAATATTTATATATAAGTATGCATAATAAAACCAGAAAAACTAAATTCGAAGAAAGATCTTTGAAAGTTATAATGTTTGGATATGAACCGAACGGATATAAAGTGTGGGATTTGGAATCTAAAAAGTTTATAGAGATGTTATTGTAGATGAGACAAATTTCAAGTTATCCAGGCCTGTAGCAAAGCTTAAAGGGGATAATTTAGAAAACGACAGAAATTAAACTAATGCATCTGACATACAGTCAAAATCAGTAGTAGAGTCTCAAAAATCCAATAATGAAAAATTAGATATGTCAAAAGATAGGGTTGAAAGGATACCCGAAAAGATAGCAAAATTAGATCTGGAATCTAATACATCTGTCATTAAAACAGATGTGCACACTGCACACATATTCTTTATCTCGAGAAAAGAAAAGTAACGCAGACAAATTTTTTGAACCTAGAAGGAGTGATAGGATCAAAAATCAATCTCGTAAATCTTATGATGAAGATAATACACTAGATGATTATCTCATGTGCGCTCAATCTGTAGTTTTTAAAATTTCAAGTACTTATGTTGAAGTGAAAAATAGTGAAAATTAAGTTCAATGGCAGCAAGCTATTAAAGATGAAATTAATTCACTAATAACTAATAAAACTTGAACTTTGGTATCAAGACCAGAAAATAAAAATATTGTTGATTGTACAGCAATTTTTATGGTTTAAAACAGGCAGCAAGATGTTGGTTTCAGATGTTCGAAAAAGTGATGTTAGAAAAGAATTTTAACAATTTTGCTGTTGATCTTTGCATTTATATTTTGGATAGAGCACCGAAAAAAAAAGTTTCTTTGTTTAAGAGGATTCCTCTTATTCTGATGCAAGTTTTCCTCTACAATATGGTATATAAAGTTTTCCTCTTAATTTTAGAGGATTTTTCTCTTCTAAAAAGGAATCCTCTCAAATAAAGAGGAATTCTCTTAAAATAAAAGGAAAAATCCTCTCAATTTAAAAGGTTCCTTTAAACTGTTTTTTTATTTGTCTAGGTTATATTTTAGGGTTTCTAAAATCAATAATGCATTTTTAACTTACAATTTTTATTTATTGACAAAACGATTTTTTAATTTTACAGTATATATGTATATAAAAAATGTAGCGGCACTGTTAAACACATTGTTCACTTCTACATTCGACACATTTGACACACTACTCGACACATTCTTCTCTTCTAACCTTCTAACGCATCTAAATGTTCTAGCAAAATCGCGAAATCACCAACCGATTCTATTAGTTTGTTAAGTAGAAAATTTACTTACTACCGAATAATTCGATATAACAACTTAGGCCCAATTGTTGTGACAAAAAAGCTGATAGCGTCGATTCCATTCTGGCACTTTTGGAGTTTTGGGTAACGCGACCGATGGCTACCGAGAACGCGACACGAATAGGTTAGTCTATTACACCTCACTGGCGTCACTACCGCCTGTTCTAAGACTAAATCCTCTCAATATTAGAAGATTATTCTGAGTCTGAGAGAAAATTGCAAAAGTAGTCATTTTGTCACCTCTATTCTTAAAAATATAGGAAAATAATCTTATTCATAGAGAAATATGCTCATTTTTATATGAAAATATGAGAGGATTCTATAAAAGGAATTTTCCTCTTAAACGAAGAAACTATTTTTTTCGGTGAGGAAATATTTCTAAGAATATTTATGTAGTTCTTAATGTGAATGATCTCGTTATTGTGACTGCTAATATTGAAACCATGAACAAATTGAAAAATTATTTAAAGAATCAATTTCGCATGATAGATTTGAAAGAAATTAAACTTTATGTGGAAATTTAAATTAATAGAAGTGAAGATAGAATCACCTTGGATCAAAATGCATATATGTACTTTGATCCAAGAATTATATATATATATAAACAAATTTGACGCTCCTTGTCGAAATCTTATCGGATGTTTAATGTATATTTAATGCTTTGCACACGACCTGATTTAAGCCCAGCTGTGAACATTTTAAGAAGATATTTAACTAAAAATAATCAACAACTATGGAAATGTCTGTAAAAGGTACTTAGAATATTTTTTTACTATTATAGTCATTTTTATTATTATGTTATTTATTTATTATTTTATTTATAGTTATTTTTTATATATATTTTATAGATATTTTTTTACTCAAAGGTTCAGTTGATACTAAATTAAATTATATCCAAGGTGATTATAACGAACATCTAAGTGGTTACGTTTGATTCTGATTGGGGAGGAGATTACGAAAGTGATAGGAATAGTACAACAGGTTATTTTTGTTCAAATTATTTAATAAAAGCATACAATATGCTGGAATACAAAAAGAAAAATATCAGTAACAACTTCATCTACTGAAGCCGAGTACATGGCTCTTTTTGAAGCTGTTAGAGAGGCTCTGTGGTTAAAATCATTAACAAGTAGTATTCATATAAATATTTCAGAGCCAATTATAATTTTTGAGGATAATAATGGATGCATAAGCATTGCAAATAATCCAACTTGTCACAAGAGATCAAAACATATAGATATTAAGTATCATTTTTCTAGGGAGCAAATAGAGAAAAATATAATCACGTTAAAATATGTTCCTACAGTAAACCAGTTGGCTGACATATTAAGGGGTTATTCTACTTTATACGCTTAAAAAAAAGAGCTATTTTTCAACTTTTTTTTGAGTATGTCAAGAAAGATATGGATATAAATATTTTTAGGTATGATAAAACATGTCTTAAAATACGTAAAAAAAATTGTTTTTTATTTATTTTATTGCATTGTTATTGTTTTAAACGCTTTTTTCTCAAAACAGCGTTTTTAAAACGGTACCAAGGATTTTATGAAAACTATTCGACCGATCCTTATAAAATTTAAACCACACATTCTACACATATTGAACTAAGTCTGTTGCCTATAATATATTTAAAAATATCATTTTTACTAATTTTTTAAACAAAAAAACAGTGAAAAAAATGCATTTTTTTAAAAATTTTTGTCCGCGATTTTGTTATTTTTTCATAAATATTAATTATTATAGGCAACAGACCTAGTTTTAGTAATACTGAAGCAAACCCACTGGTACCGTTTACCCTTTTGATTTTGAGAAGCCTACGCACAACCATCATTTTTAATATAAATATTGAATAAAGTTAATAAAAAATTTTTTTATGTAGTTTAATACATGTTTTATCATACCTAAAAATATTTATTTCCATATCGTTCATGATATACTCAAAAAAAAGTTCAAAAATAGCTCTTTTCTTTAGCTTATAAAGTAGAATAACCCCTTAACAAAGCTTTCACCAGCGGTGAAATTCCTAGGATTTCGAAAAGAAATGGGTTTGGAGTAATAAAAATTACGGCTTCTAATTTTTGTTGTATATATTGTGGGGAACTTTTGGGATAATTTAAATAAGTACTGTGTCAGGATTTCAAGTACAATCAATAGTTTATTAAAAATGTCAAAACTAACGGATACAGGTTCTATATCGGTTTTAAAATTTACGTACACCTCTTTGACGGTTAGGTGCTTTTCGAGTGGTGGTCAAACGTCTTCTGCTTACTCTAACTACTCTAAAAAATATTCCTAGATACTTCTGGGCCCTTTTCTTTTCCCTAAACTATGAAGGCGTCCTCACCCCAATATAAAAAGGTTAAATTGCGGTCCCTTTGGGTTTGCTAAAGATTAAGTTTATTTCGGCTCGGCCTCGACAATTCCTAAATCGTTAATCCCCAGGACAACCCAAAAATGACGCTTCCCTACAATCCGGGTTTTATTACTACGTCCTTCAGCAATTTACTATTTTAACAAGAAGTCTGAAAATATTACTACAATTTCGGCCATACCTATATTTTGACGTCCTCGTCAAAAGATTTTACAATAGAGTACCCTAACTTAATTTAATTTGCACTCCGCACACCCACACTCATTCCATTACATTTTTGAATTCTTCACGCTGATTGCTTCGGAATTAACTCTAAACGTTCGGCTGATAGTATTCCCTCGTATGGCTTTTGGCTTTGACGTTCCCCTTCGATATCACGAATCAAGTACCGGTCATTCCCCAAAATCTTAACCACTTCGTAGGGTCCCTTCTTCTGCCTAATTAATTTTCGACTCTCCCCCGTAGCCGCGGAGCTACTACTTATTACCATGACCAGGTCCCCGGGTTGGTACTCATAAGCAATTTTTCTTTTTTTGTCAAATTGTTCCTGCATTTTGGCTCGATTTGTTTCCAACAGTTCCTCGACGGACTCTTGCTCTTCTTCCACTCCTATATCCCTATTTAACGCAATTATTTCTCGTGTCAAAGGATTATCTGGAAGTCCGACGGTCCTGTAAGTGAACACTACCTCATACGGTGTTCTCTTTATAACGCGATGTACGCTATTATTTAATGCCCATTGAACATCTAGTAATTTTTCGTCCCAATCCCTATCTTCTTCATTTTCGGTAATCTTTGCTAAACACGTCGGGAAAACACGATTTTGCCTCTCTACTTGCCCATTTCCACGAGGAGTTCCCGCTGCAATCTTTATATGTTGAATCTCGTATTCTTGGCAAAATTGGTCAAAATCTTGGGCAGTAAAAGCTGTTCCCCGATCACTGATAATACGCTCCGGTTTGCCATAATGTGAGCAGAATTCCTTCACCATTCGTATAGTCTCAGCCGCGCTCACGTCTTTAACAGCTTTCAATACTGTGTATTTGCTAAACCCGCAAATTATTGCACACACGTATTTATTACCATTACACGTCGTTACAAACGGTCCTGCGTGATCTATATGAACGCATTGAAACGGTGCGTTCCCTTTTTCCAGTGGATGTAAAAATCCCGGTTTCTTACCGCTTGGTTTTTTATAGTAAAGGCAGTTAATACATCGTTTAACATACTGCTCTACAAATTCGCGCATTTTTGGAAAATAATAAGCCTCCTTCAGTTTTCCAAGTGTCTTATCGACCCCAAGATGTGCCAATCCGCGATGAGCTTCCGCGACTAATTCGTGTCTCAGATCTATTGGTACATATAAACGATATTGCCCGTTTTTAACCCGGTAAACTCGCGCATTAATCATGGTGAACTTCCCGTGCGTTAGTTGATTACCTGCTTCGAGTTTATCGCGTATCTTCATGATCTCGTCACTACCCCTTTGCATCGCGGCAATCCAATCCGTAGTGATTTTCACGCTCATCACCGGCAACCCCACGAGTTCCATCTCCTTACTCGGTTCTACAGGGTTTCGACTTAACCCATCTGCTACTGAATTGTTAATCCCTTTTAAATATTCTATTCTATAATTAAACTCTGATAACCTAACGAACCAGCGTCCTATATGAGGACTCAAGTCTCGCTTTCCTTCCAACATTTTTAAACTGTTACAGTCCGTTCTGATAACGAATTCTATCCCCAGCACATACACGCGAAAACGCTCCAACGCACAGACTATTGCCAAAGCCTCAAGCTCATACGAGTGGTACTTAGACTCATCCTTCGTAGTTTTGCGACTATAATAGCTGACAGGATAAAATTTGCCATCTTGTTTCTGAATTAATACCGCGCCTAATCCTATCTTACTCGCGTCGGTATGTACTTCGGTTTCGGCTTTTGGATCGTATACAGCTAACACTGGCCTTGCCAACAAACGTTCTTTTAAAGTTTCAAACGCTTTTTGTTGCTCCGGCCCCCAAACAAAAGCTACCTGTTTCCCTGTCAAATCTAAAGTGGTAAAATACTTCTTACCCACCATGCGATCTATGAGATCGTCAATCCGTGGAATCGGAAAATGGTCCTTCACCGTCAATTTGTTGAGTGCCCTGTAGTCGACACACATCCGTATTTCTCCACTCGATTTTCTTATCAGGAGTATCGGGCTAGCATATGGTGAATGACAGTCCTCCACCATGTCACTGGCCTTTAACTCCTTGATTAGGTCCTTAGTCTGCTCTCTCTCGCTATAGGACAGACGATAGGGTCGGTAAAAGACTGGCTTCTCGTTCTCCAATTCGATGTGCATCTCCATCTTGTTTGTACATCCCAGTTGACTCATATTGCGAGCCACCAAGTCCCTATATTCGTTCAAAAGATCAAGAAGGCGCTCTGCTTCCTCGCCTTCGAGATCCGTGTTCACTTCATCTAAGGTGACTGGAATGTCGTTTATTTCACGAGGCTTCATCTGTCCTTCCTCACACTTCTCACCTCGGGTTATCGTGCTTCCTGGAGTCATCTTCAGCTCTTTCCCTGACAAATTCAACACCGGAATTAAGGCTTCTCCTCGTTCATCCGTCTGGATCACGCACCGTGGGAGATGATGACCGGACTCACGCAAGCCTCCTTCTACGAACAACTTTGTGTTTTTAAACTCTGATTTCACACTAATGTGACCCACATGACTATTTGGCACTATCACAGAGTCGTTGATACGTAGCACAGTTTTCGTAGGCTCCACCACAGCTTCCGTAGGGACAGAATCATCATTCCCGTTGATGAGCAGCCTTCCATTCTTGCTGGTTATCACAATATGACGCTGTTCGGTGTAAGGGTGGCCCACCAATAACGGTACCTCCTGCACATCACTTGGTACCACATGCCCGTCCACCCAGGCACCTACTCCATCGATTGTCAAAAATGCCTTGAAAGTCCCGATCGGTTTGACGACTCCGTGTCCATAACCCACGAGTTGTTCGGTATCTCCGACTGTATATTGCAGTCCTATATGTTTTGCATCAGCTTCATGTATTGTTACGGCACCGCTACCTAAATCCACGTAACTGGTCAACGGGTGTCCATCAAGTAAAGCCTCCTTAAAATATTTCTGATGCGTGTTCCCAAAATGGTTTACAGCTTTGCGATTTCCTGAGGTTGTACTCACGGCACTCGATGATACGGCGTCGCTAACTTTCTCACGGCTTTTACCGCAGTCTCGCGCAAAATGTCCCGTTTCACCACACTTAAAACATTTTCCGCTTTTTAGCTTTGGACAATCACGTCTGAGATGTCCGCTCTCTTTGCAGGTATAACATGACAGTTTTCGGGATCATTTTCTCTTTTATCAGTTTTCCTGTAATCCTCGCTTCTCGTCGTTATGTTATCCCGAATGTGTGAGCTTCCAGCTTTTAAATCTGGCAACAGATCATGAGGTTCCTTATACCGACTCAAAGGTCCGAGGAAATCGCGATATCTGTTGTTATTCAGTCCATTCACCATCCACTCTATTATTTCTTCATTATCCATGTTGGCTTCGTTACAACGAGACAGTTTCTCGTAAAAGTACTCCACGATACTCTGGTTTGGTTTCTTTCTATAATTTTGAGTCTCAAGCCGTAGACTCAATACATTCCTTTTGCAAGGAAAGTTTTTCTCCAACAATGCTTTCCAAGTCTGCCAGCTTCTTTCACCATTGCTGGGAAGGCTGTCCCTCCAACGCCTTGCCACACCAGTCGCTTTGCCAGTCCGAAGTGTCGAATCGCGATATCGTCCCATCCATATATCTCTCCGCACTCTTCGACTTTGCTGATCCATTGTTTGATATCGATGTTTTCTTTCACCGGGTCGAATTCTGGAAGCAACTCAGAGACATCTCGGAATGACCAACCAATACCGCCTCCGCGTGTCTGCATGTTCTCTCCTTCTTGAGACATTTTGTTTCACTTGTCACAATCCCCGTCAACAATTGAACACCGTGCACCAGTCCAACCGGTCACAAGTCTCAAACTCTAGAACAATAACGGCAGCACACACTAGCACTAGGTCTTCCGTCTCTAACTTCGAACTCACCCGCGACCGCGTTTCAAATTCTCACACTCGCGTAAATTTTACCTGTATCCCACTTCTGAAAAATTGTGGGGAACTTTTGGGATAATTTAAATAAGTACTGTGTCAGGATTTCAAGTACAATCAATAGTTTATTAAAAATGTCAAAACTAACGGATACAGGTTCTATATCGGTTTTAAAATTTACGTACACCTCTTTGACGGTTAGGTGCTTTTCGAGTGGTGGTCAAACGTCTTCTGCTTACTCTAACTACTCTAAAAAATATTCCTAGATACTTCTGGGCCCTTTTCTTTTCCCTAAACTATGAAGGAGTCCTCACCCCAATATAAAAAGGTTAAATTGCGGTCCCTTTGGGTTTGCTAAAGATTAAATTTATTTCGGCTCGGCCTCGACAATTCCTAAATCGTTAATCCCCAGGACAACCCAAAAATGACGCTTCCCTACAATCCGGGTTTTATTACTACGTCCTTCAGCAATTTACTATTTTAACAAGAAGTCTGAAAATATTACTACAATATGATGTATATAATTTTTCTTATGTAATCGTCATGATAATATTAATGGTTTGATTGGGTTTTACTGGGTTTTCCCCAATCCTTGCAACGAATGTTGGGCTGTATGATTGTAATTTCCCAGAAAGCATAAGGAAGGTGCGTCTTATCTTTAGATTAGTTAACTTTATAGTAGATATGTATATAAGAACAGGCATTCCATATATGAGATGTTATTTTAAATATAATCGATTAATTTTTGAGGAGGCGTGTTGGTTTAATTCGTAGAATTAATTGTATATCAAAAAGTAATCGTTATATTCTAAGAACAGTATGTGTGTGGTCAAGTGACGCAATTGTTTATAGGATAGTCGAGCGCCTAAAGTCTTTGTCACAAAGGTTGCTGGTGAAAATGAGTTAATCATAAGTTTAGTCTTGATCAGTATTTGATACAAGAAAGACGTGCCTTCCGAAGTGCTCTTTGAATAAAGAAAGCACAAGTTCATTTAGAATTTAACCTTTGTTTATCATTTCCATAGCCTAATTCCAATATATTACCATAATATAACTATAATTGTTCTACATTTTTTAACATGTTTTTACATTTTCTCATGGTGGAAAATTGTTTTTAATTCTTTTTTAATTTTTAATTTTTTAAAGCAGAATATTTCTGAATTTCAATTAATTCAGGGTGCCTTTTGGTGTGAGTCCCCTCGCCTCTCACATCAATAATTGAACAAAATGCACCCCGAATTAATTGAATTTAAGAAATATTCTGCTTAAAAAACTTAAAAATAAAAAAAATTTGAAAACGTGTTAAAAAATGTAGAACAACTATAGTTATATTAGAGGTGTCGCATTGAGAGAAAAACGCAATAATATGTTTAACCCTTTGCGTCACACATTTTTCTAAGAAACCAATTTTACAGTCACAAGCACCTTAGGGGCTTTTCGGGGTCGCTGATTACGAATCCGGAGTTAGATATCCAAAATTCAAAATTTTAAATATTCAACATTCATAATTTCTACAAATCTTAAATTCCGCCATCTTGGATTTTTCGAAATTGAATATTTTTAATTTAGATTCAGATACAGAGATGAAAATAAACACCTCAAGAACAGGGTTAAAAAAAATACACTTTTTATATTGCGTTTGTTCTGAGAAATACTGCATTTTAGAGTTTTTTAAACAAAAAAATAGAGTTTATAACTTATATAACATTGCAGAAAATTCTGAAAAAATTCTGAAAAACACTTTGGACTCAACACAAAAAAATTGCCGTTCGAATCTACAGATAGATTAGTGGAAAATGAATTTCTCCGTGAAAAAGCACCAATTTGGATTATTTCATTATATACATTATTTTTATAATTAACAATTAAGGCAATGTAAGACTTACCCGATCCCTACCTTACCGACATTTTTTTGTAAAAATAAAAAAATTATTATTCAAAAAATTTTTTTTTTACAAATGTCAATATTTAAGACCAGATAAACTTATCTTAGTGCTTTAGCTTCAATTTCAGAAATTTTCAATTTTATATCTCAATAAATGTAGACGTTGTGTTGCAGATAAAAAAATGTCGGTAAGGTAGGGTTCGGGTAAGTCTTACATGGCCTTAATGACGGATAACATTTTTTTCACATTCATTTATATCCTAGAGACTTCGGAAAAATAAAAAACCTGGTAGTTTTTCTTAAAAAAGTAGTTAAAAATGTAAAACCATGGAGAAAAAGGTGGGACGCTGAACGTCCACTATCCCGCAAAGGGTTAAAATGGGAAAATGAGCATGAAATATTATTTTTATCGGAAAGCTCATGAAAAAATCTTTTCATGACACGTGTAACGAAACATCGATTTTCGGTGTCTGTTAAGCGTCTCGAAGGGAACCCTTACAGTACAGGAGCGAAAGTACTGCAAATGTAGTACCGAAAGTAAAATAGGATATCCTAAATAGATATAGATATTCTAAAATATCTAAATAAATAAACCGTAAGTTCTCTCTCTTATCCGATCGTATCCTATCCTATCATATCCTATTCTATTGTATTCTATAATATCCTATCCTATCGTATCCTATCGTAACGTATCATATCGTATCCTATTCTATTGAATTATATCCTATCGTATCCTGTCGTATCGTGTTGTATTTTATTCTATCGTATAGGATACAAAAGGATACGATATAATTTAATACAATATAACAGGATACCATAGGATAAGATAGAACAAGATACGGTAGAATAGAATACGAAAGGAGAGAGAGTATTTCCCGAACACGCTTACGGGGCCCCAGCCAGCTTATTTCTCGCCATGCAGGCTGTACTAGTACACTAGTGCAAATTCGTACTATTGTTTCGAAAATCGAATTCGTTACAGTGGTCATGAAAAGCTTTGTACTTCACACGTCGTGAAACAGGCAATTACACCGGCACAAACAAAAAAAAAGGTCTTGTTCCCGGAACCGGACTAGTATATCCTTATGTTTTCCGGGTCGCTGATTCCGAATCTGGTGTCCGTTTGTCTCAATCAGGTCAGGTTTAAGGTCAATTTAAGGTCAAATCCTGAAAAATAGTCAAATTGATTTAAATAATTATTTCTATATGTTTTTGGGGTCGCTGAATCCAAATCCAATGTCCGTTTGATCCCACAAGGTCAAATTGAAGGACATTTCAAGGTCAAATGTATTTATTCTGCCGAAAATGAATTTTTGACTGCAAATTCTGAAAGAACGCGAAATTTTACGTCTAGATATGTATTCAAGTTTTTTGATTACATAACCCATTCATTTTATTGTATGGAGGGTTCATATGACAATTGCAAAAATAAACAAAATGTGTCTTCACGCTACAAAACTACTAAATCAATATGTTTTCGTCTCCATTATATTTTTGGAGTCGCTTTAACATTTCGCCTTCTTTTATAACATACTCGTTTATCCTCAAAAAATCTGTGTAAGGGATTTCTTTTGCGTTTCTTTCCATTTTTTGGGAAACGTTCTCTTTGTTCTTCACTGAAATCACCAACGTTATCTGGAAATTCGTCCATCACATGTAATTTTAAACGCATGTTACATTCCAATCTCCTGAAATTCTCAACCATATCCGATATTTCTTTGTAGTCCGAGCTCTTATGATTGCCTAGAAAATTACTACATACTTTCTTAAGGCCATGTAAGACTTATCCGATCCCTACCTTACCGACATTTTTTTGTCTGCAACGCTATGTCTACATTTATTGAGATATCAAATTGAAAATTTCTGAAATTGATGCTAAAGCATTAAGGTACGTTTATCTAGTCTTAAATATTGATATTTGTAAAAAAAAAATGTTTTAAAAAATTATTTTATTATTTTTACAAAAATTTAATACCAGATAAACATACCTTAGCAAATTTTCTTTAATTTTAGAAATTTTCAATTTGATATCTCAATAAATGTAGACGTAGCGTTGCTGACAAAAAAATGTCGTTAAGGTAGGGATCGGGTAAGTCTTACATGGCCTTAAAGCTGATCCACGCATTCTTCTCAATAGGGCTCATTTGAGTTACGAAGTGATCGTCTTTGAACATTTTTCTGATCTGAGGTCCATCGAATACTCCTGCTCCTACTTTAGCATCAGATAGACCTGGAAATTGATCTCGTAGGTATTTGTAACAATCGCCTTCTTTATTCCACGCTTTGACGAATTGTTTCATGAGTCCTAATTTTATATGTAATGGAGGTATCAATACCTTCTTTGGATCTATCAACGGCTGCTGTAAGATATTGTCGGATCCTACAACGAAGGATGTTCTAGGTTCCCAAACATTTTTCACGTAATGATTTTTTTTATCCCTTGCACAGATCTATTGAGGATAAACGAGTACGTTATAAAAGAAGGCGAAACGATGAAGAAGTAGCAGAGTAAGATACAAAATGCACGTTCCAGCGACTCCAAAAATATAATGGAGACGAAAACATATTGATTTAGTAGTTTGGTAGCGTGAAGACACATTTTGTTTATTTTTGCAATTGTCATATGAACCTTCCATACAATAAAATGAATGGGTTATGTTATCAAAAAAGTTGAATACATATAGAGACGTAAAATTTCGCGTTCATTCAGAATCTGCAGTCGTAAATTCATTTTTGACAGAATAAACACATTTAACCTTAAAATGACCTTCAAGTTGACCTTATTGGATCAAACGGACATCGGATTTGGATTCAGCGACCGCAAAAACATATAGAAATAATTATTTAAATCAATTTGACTATTTTTCAGAATTTGACCTTAAATTGACCTTAAACCTGACCTGATTGAGACAAACGGACACCAGATTCGGAACCAGCGACCCGGAAAACATAAGGATATACTAGTCCGGTTCCGGGAACAAGACCTTTTTTTTGTTTGTGCCGGTGTTATCGGACTCGTGTGATGGCGTTACTCGCCTTCGGCTCGTAACGCCAACCTCACACTCGTCCGATAATTGCCTCCTTTCACGCCTTATAAAGTAAATAGCTATTAAAAAGCGCTCATAGAAAAATTAAATTGATCAACTTTAGCAGAAGTTATGATTGATTGAAGAATAAAGGTGCGCGTGTTAAAAAGTAAAAAAATTTGAGCCCCGGTATGTTGACAACCAGTTGTGCTAGAGTTGTTTTCTTTGAGGGATAAAAAGAGGTCCACTAGAACTACAACTCAATGGAGTTTCAAAAAGATTGAAGACAAAAAAATTTTATGCGGGGGTACGCTTGACAAATTTTACCCCATATGGGAACGAACAAAACCGAAGGGGGACACTTATACCTAAGGTTCCTTGTCAGATGTGTTTACAAAAGAATAAAAAAAGAAGTCTCTTTTTGGGAAATAAGCCGAGAATAACCCCTTTAAAATTCTTAAAAATTATATGAAATTAAAACTCCCAAATTCCCGAATATTGGATATAATTTATTAAGACCTTTTTCTAAAAATTAACACTTTAAACAATTAAAAATTTTTTTTACATTTCTTAAAATACTTGTAAGTTTCTTGAAACATAAAAAAATTCTATGAAATCACTTGAAATCTTTCAGAATATGTTAAATCAAAAATTTACTGAAATCTCATGAAATTCTTTTAAATTTTGTATAGTTATACCAACTCTATTGAAATTTTTTTAAATCCAATAAAACCTCTGGAATAGTATATGTATTGCGTATCTGGGGGTCCGGAGTGAAGTTCCAGTGAGGCCCAGGGGCCCCCCGAATGTAAAAAAAAACACTTCAAATGAATTAAAATAAGTTTCATAGAGATCATGTCTATATCGTTATCTGTCCCTTTCTTCTCTAGACTAGAAAACTCGATTTTTGACCCGCTCCACAGGCATCGGAAGTCAAATTTTCAATTGAGGTGTAAAGAAAATTCTTTTTAATTGCTGGAAATAGCTAAAAATTTCTTAAAATCTAAAGTACTTATAATACTTACGTAATATTTGTATCATTACATATATGATAATAAATATTACTATCTAAAGTGAAGACCTTACTTCGAAAGCACAGCAAACCAATAAGCACAAGATTGCAAGGTGTGTTAAGTTAACACAACACTATTGTCAGATTAACATATAAACTATATCATAATTTAAGGCTCATTTAAGGCTCATTTAATGCCCTATTCCGAAATTTAATGCTCAACGTTTATTATTAAAAAAAGTTGATTACGTTAGCTTAACGTTAAGCTGGCACCACCGCACTAGTAAAAAATTAATTAACACTTTTCTGATAATGCCATAATTTAAGGCTCATTTAAGGCTCTTCAAATTTCAAAGGCCGGATTTTGTCAGATTTTTTTTTTTATAAAAAAAAACTAATTGCGCTACCTTAACGTTAAGCTAGCACCACCGTGCCCGTAAAAAGTTAATTTATTCATTTCTGATAAGGCTATAATTTAAGGCTCATTTAAGGCTCTTCAAATGTCAAAGGCCGGATTTTGTAATATTTTTTTTTATAAAAAAAAAAGCTGATTGCGCTAGCTTAACGTTAAGCTGGCACCACCGTACCTGTAAAACCCGTTAAAAAATTAAATAACGCATTTTTAATAAGGCCATAATTTCAGGCTCATTTAAGGCTCTAGAAATATCAAAGAACGGAAGTTGTCCGATTTTTTGATTATTAGTTTTTTTTTTAAACAAATATGTGTTGTGCCAGCTTAACATTGTGGAAAATCCAAGAATGATTGAATAAAATCAAATTTCACCCTTGGCATAATTTAAGGCTCATTTAAGGCTCTAGAAATATCAAAGAACGGAAGTTGTCCGATTTTTTGATTATTAGTTTTTTTTTTAACAAATATGTGTTGTGCCAGCTTAACGTTGTGGAAAATCCAAGAATGAGTGAATCACATCAAACTTTACCCCTGGCATAATTTAAGTCTTAAATTATCCTGAAATGTTGGTATTAGAAACGAGTTGGTAAAATGAATTTTTCGAGAAATTGTTTAAACATATTTTTTTAAACTTTTCTCTCGATATTGCTAGAGCCTTAAATGAGCCTTAAATTATGCCAGGGGTAAAATTTGATTTTATTCACTCATTCTTGGATTTTCTACAACGTTAAGCTGTCACAACACAAATTTGTTTTTTAAAAAAACTAATAATCAAAAAATCGGACAACTTCCGTTTTTTGATATTTCTAGAGCCTTAAATGAGCCTGAAATTATGGCCTTATTAAAAATGCGTTATGTAATTTTTTAACGGGTTTTACAGGAACGGTGGTGCCAGCTTAACGTTAAGCTAGCGCAGCAATCAGCTTTTTTTTATAAAAAAAAAATATTACAAAATCCGGCCTTTGACATTTGAAGAGCCTTAAATGAGCCTTAAATGATGGCCTTATCAGAAATGAATAAATTAACTTTTTACGGGCACGGTGGTGCTAGCTTAACGTTAAGCTAGGGCAATTAGCTTTTTTTTATAAAAAAAACATCTGACAAAATCAGGCCTTTGAAATTTGAAGAGCCTTAAATGAGCCTTAAATTATGGCATTATCAGAAAAGTGTTAATTAATTTTTTACTAGTGCGGTGGTGCCAGCTTAGCGTTAAGCTAGCGCAATCAGGTTTTTTTAATAATAAACGTTGAGCATTAAATTTCGGAATAGGGCATTAAATGAGCCTTAAATGAGCCTTAAATTATGATATAGTTTATATGTTAATCTGACAATAGTGTTGTACCAACTTAACACACCTAGTTTTCAAAGATATACAGGCTTGGAATCATCTTGGAACCAGTCTAGATCGTGGACGCGATGTATGAATTTAAAGAATATGAGGTTGTGAAGTTATTTTGAACTATTAGAAACTTCAAACTATAAGTATACATTTTTTTAGATTTTTTTTTGCTCGAAATGCAATAGCTGTGAGCGCGGGAAGAGAGAATGGTTACACCCCGAATTTTTATCAGGATTCCGAAAGGAATTCTCGATTCGATTACTGTCCCAAAATTTATATGATTGAAAAGTTCTGAACGTTCAAATGAACGAATTTTTGTATTGATTGTATTTGTAACTACAAAAAGTTGTTAAATATTGATTTATTTACATTGAAAATAATAAAGAATTAAATAAACTTGTAATCCTGATTGTTATTTTTAGTTGGCACAATATTTCTGGATAAAATATAATTTGAAAAAAATATTTCGTTCATTTGAACGTTCGAAACTTTATTCACATAAATTTATCATGTTTGTGGAAGGATTTATACAGAGCAAGCGTAGGTTGTGCGTTATGCTCACCCTTACAGGAATAAATCTGTCGAAACTGTCGATGTCGCAAATTGTGAACTTCCGGTCAGATGGTTACCTGACTGAAATTCTAATCGTACCGCAGAATACATCTTGGCGTTACTCGAGGAAATTCTATCGGGATATTGCCTCCTGGCGTACAGGATGGCTTAATCCAGTGGCATTACCGCCCCAGGAATGAAGTCCGATTCGGTGATTGCGATCTATAACGATCGGAAACATGGCACGTAGAGCATAGTTTATTGGTTCGAGATAAAACAGTAATATAAATTGAGTCGATAGATCATGAAACAGGAGGGGTGTAGGAGTATTCAGTAAAACGAATGACCTCCAACTGATTATCAGTATTCCTTCGAGAGAGTCGAAAGTAGCTTATCAGTTGCTGCAATGCAGCAGCAGCAACTCCTACAAAAACGGAAACTGCATCCGTTGTCATTTTTACAAGAAAAAAGTTTATTTGATTCCCAGCTTTCACTCGACATCGTTTTTATAGTGTAGAGTTCCAGATAAATTCCAAACTCATTACCTCTAAAAGGAAGTTAATATACTCCGAGCAAAAGCTGTTCTAAACTTTTTAATACAATTCCTTTCGGATTAATAAGTGAGATATCCTTTCGGGGCTCTCAGTTATTATTTTGGCAATATAATACGTATTAAAAGTTTAATTCAACATTAGATTAATTACTGATTTTTTTATACCTAACTCTGTTGGAGTTTCAGATATGGAAAAACCCTGTTAAACTACACTGTTGATTAATCTTTATATTATCGTGATATTTAATGTGATTGTCTTAAAGTTCCAAGTACTATTCTGCATAAATTTTAATTTTGCATAAGAGGAAAAAAACACGTAGTTGTAGACTTCATCACAGTATTTTCTCTATTCTATTTAGCTGAAGTTTTAGACGTTTAGTTTGACGATTTTTTTAGATTTATTGGAATAAAAATATCAATAAGAAAAATTGTTTGTAATTTCTAAAACATATTTGTATTAAGGTGTACAAGTGCTGCCAACTATCGGTCCACATTATTCCTTTGTACTGATTTAATCAGGGACATTTGTTCACTGTTGACAGTGAAATCTCACTGATTCAAATAGATAGAATTCGGTTACTGATAATCAGTGAAAACTTACTGATTCATTCAGTGAACAAATTTCACTGATTAAATCAGTACAATGGAATATTTTGAACCGATAATCAGCAGCACTTGTACACCTTTTATGAATTTAAAATTTCCATAATTACTGAAATTACAGATTAAAATTGCAACTTGATTTCCAAAAATAATAAGTATACTTTATTGAAATTTGTAAAGGTTATATCGGTTCACTAATAAAATTAGTAAGAACTTACTGATAATCAGTGGACTAATTACTATGTGATCAGTGAAAAGTCACAAATCACTGATTGATCAGTGAAATACTTAATCACTAATTAAATATAGCAGAAATATATCCGGCGTTGCCTGTATTTTAAGAGATTTCATTAGATTTCAATAATTATGAAAGGATTTAAATAGATTTCAAGGCATTTTAACGAATTTAAAGTGATTTCCAGAAAGTTTAAGAGAAGTCGAAGATTTTCCTAAAATTTTAAAGGTGTTCAAGAGATTTTAATGATTTTTAAAAGATCTGGAATTATAAGACATTTTGAAGGATTTTAAAAAGATTTCCTGCAATTATGAAAGATTTTTAAAACATATTTTGAAACTTTTTAAATTAAATTTTCTTTTAAATTTTAAATTTACATTTTGGTATGTTTTTAAAAAAATGTTAAATAACTAGAAATTTGGATTAAATCCCTTGAATTCTTGTTTGTAAATTCTCTAGAATATAACTTAAATATCTTAAAATATCTTGAAATTGATTTAAATATTTTGAAATCCCTTGCAATTCATTACAATTACTTAAAAACTATTGAAATTGCTCAAATTCCTGAAACTTCCTTAAAATCATTCTAAATGATTAAAATCTGTTGAAAATCTTGAAAATCTTTCGAATTCTTTTGAAATTCATTAAAATTCCGTACTCCCTATAAATTTGAAACTTTAAAAAATCACTGTTTCACAGTAAAATTTTAACAGTGAATTTTAACAATGAAACAGTGATTTTTTACAGTTTCAAATTTAGAGTATAAACTCTTGAAATCTCTGTGAATTCATTAAAATCACTTATTTTGAAATCTAGTAAAATCGATAAAAATGTCAAACTCCATTAAAAATTTATTATATCGTTTAAAGTCTTTTTATCTCTTAAAGTTCATAAAACTCTTTAGAACACTTTTTAAAATCCCATGAATTTTCCTGAAATTTTTGCGAAGTATATTAAAATAAAATAAAATGGTCTCGGGAATTTTTTGTTTTTTGATATTCTTAATCCAGTAAATGTAAAAATAAGAGAACAAAAATAAAATTCGTCAGACTGGACATCTGAAACTTCAATGCAATTTCTATTTTCTGGTTTTTCGCTTTTTTTTTAATGTGTCTTTTTTCCTCTCTTTTAAGAAAAGTCCTTCTTTTCCTCGTTTTTCTCAATTCTGGTGTACCTCTCTCGAAAATAAACCAATATTTGTGTTTAAATGGGAAAATGGAAAATTTACGTGATTAATCTGTAAATCAATGTAATGTTGAATGATAATATTATACAGATTTGAAAAATTTGAAGTGTGCTTTCCATAAGTAGACTTCCTCGAAAGATGATGAAATCGTTTCTGCATCAGGTGTTGCAAGTACTAGACTTAATTCAGTCTCTTGTTCAAACTTCTTAATTTTCTCTCTGCAGAAGCATAGTTTTCGAAAGTCTCCTGAGAGGGTTGAAAGCTGCCCAGACGTGTGTGTAATACTGTAATATATTATGTATGAGCGAGCCATTATTAGACACTTAGTGTAGGTGTCTGCTGCCCCAGGGGCAAACAATAGAATCTGACATCCGCCACTTTGTACTAGACAGTTAGGGGCCAAAGTAAGGGGCCAACTTTCTGCCTAGGCTTCCAGAAACTATTCCTTTTTCTTCCTAAACTCTAACTTCCATCTACAAGTTCCCTTCGAGCCAACTATCGCCAACAGTTTTAAACTGTTTCCGTGGGAGCAAACGATTTTCAAGCCTGATAAAGATAAAGATACCTTTTGCAGGAATTCCTGAGATGCAAGATTTTGCCACATAGATTTTTCTAATTCTTCCATCTTCCACTAGTAAAGGAAATCCTCTTCAAACTCTTGGGGCTTGTAAAGTTCACATAAAACTCCCTCGAGCAGGTCTGAAACATTGAGGAAGCTCTACTTGAGAGAAATTTTGTATTTTTGTAGCATGTTTTTTCTGTTTCGGCAAATTAAAGTAGAAATTATATATACTAAAATGTAAATAAGGAAAGACAATCTCAAAGAACGTTAGAAGATTAAGTATCTTTATCTTTTAATTGATCGGTAATTATTAAAAGAGATAGTTTCGGCTTAAGGATCAGGGCGATCAAATACGTGCAATGGTACGATTTCCGGTAGATTTAGGTTGAACAAAGCTTATTTAACTGGAGATACCTCTCAAGTGCAGGCCCTCGTTCCAAAAGTCTGTGAATGTCGTCTTTCAACTACCCGTCTTATCTGCACCCTTTCGCACGAATTCCGTATATCCCTATCTTGGGATTACCTCAAATCGACTTTCATTCAAACCGAACTGAACCGCCACTTTAAGTGACAGAGTCTGGCTCATTCGTATTCAGGTCACTTGGGTAAAAAGCGAGTTTGTGTCTATCTCGACAGCCATTTAAAGTCTTGGGCGTCCAAAAATGTTCGTTTCTATAGTTTCCAATCCTCTGCAGACATACATTGTCCTTTTGTATCAATGCTTTATGAAGAGGAAAGTTTACTGAACATTCAGAATGGCTTTTTAGAATAAAAATATATTGAGCACATCTGTGTTCAAATATTTCTATGTACAGTACCGTCAGAAATTGTCCGTACGCCTGTTTTTAATTGTGCTTCATACGTGAATAAAAAAAAAAAGTAACAAATTAATATTTTGATTTATTTTACTACATTTGATTAAAATATGGTATATTTTGATTTTTTTTAAATTCTTGTAAATAACTATGGATATTTAAATTTTTACGAGATTTTCTGTACAAGTTTGAACCTATATAGGAGCTAGGAAAATAATTTCAAAAATATATAAATATCATACACAAGGACTATGAAAATTTATCTTTAAAATGAGACCAAGGGCTCTTAAAAATAATAAATATTTTCGGAGTTATTAAAATTCTTGAAAACATCGACATTTGAGGTTTTTTGGCAATATCTTTTTATAAAATACAGATTTTAACTTTCACTTCCGATTATTAGACGCAGAATTATATTAGCTTTCGTACCAATTTAGAGAAAAAATTTTCAATTAATTATTATAAAAATTAGAGAACTTTAACCAACTGATGAAAAACAGGCGTACGGACAATTTCTGACGGTACTGTATGTCTTTATTGAAACAAGATCTGTGATTATTTTAAGAACTACATTAAGGGCATGTAAGACATACCCGATCCCTACCTTACCGACATTTTTTTGTCTGCAACGCTACGTCTACATTTATTGAGATATCAAAATGAAAATTTCTAAAATTAAAGAAAATATGCTAAGGTATGTTTATCTCGTCTTACATTTTTGTAAAAATAAAAAAATAATTTTTCAAAAAATTTTTTTTTTACAAATGTCAATATTTAAGACCAGATAAACGTACCTTAGTGCTTTAGCTTCAATTTCAGAAATTTTCAATTTGATATCTCAATAAATGTAGAAGTAGCATTGCAGACAAAAAAATGTCGGTAAAGTAGGCATCGGGTAAGTCTTACATGGTCTTAAAGAATTACATGGAATTTTAAAAGATTTTTTTAGAAGTTTAAGGTCTTTCGACCTAAAAACATCTTTGGAACATTGTATGTTTTTAGAATGTTATTTGGCCTGACTTAGGACAATTTTACTAGGACGTCCTATAAACGCCTTGGGGTATTTGTGCCCACTGGGTTCGGTAATCGTTACCGAACAGATCGTAGAGGTTCTAGAAATAAATATTATAGATGACTGAAAAGCCACTATATCCAAATTTTACCATATATTTACTTGAACGGCTACCGAACACATTTTCTCCGTGTGGTCACCCTGCATATCAGTTTTGCGAAATTGCAGCGATTGTCTGAAATTTGAACAGTTTTACTGCTAACTGACATATGTAGCTATTGTCTAGAGAGAGGACATGGGCTTTCAAATATGGTTAGCTTGAGAGTCACCGGATATCCCGACACTTTCGTATATGGAGCGAGACGCATGGGTGGCCAATTCGATTTCCTTGCGCTCGTAAGATACCTGCGATCGATAAATAATAATGAAAAAGGGTTTGTTGTCTCTTATACAATTCTATTTTAGGAAATTATGGCGAAAGGCTTTTACTCTAATATTCTACATAAAAGGTGTAATATCTAGGGAGAATAGTATCCTATTGAATATATAGTTTGATCTTCTTAGAAACTATAGAAATATAATAAAATTGTAAATTATTTACTCCTAAAATAAATAAAAAATTATAATGCCTATGTATATAACAGGAGAATTATTTGAGGTATTTAAAAGCATTCTAGATATAAAAATGCACTAAAAAATCGACAAGTCAAAGGAATCAAAATTGTAAGCACATGAAAATTTTTAAATATTGAATTCAATTTACAATTTTGATTTCTTTGACTTGTCAATTTTTTTCCTAATGCATTTTTATATATAGAATACTCTTCACGGAGAAAAATAGAAGTCAGCGGTTTAGTAACCTTTACACAAATTCTGTAAACAAAACTTTTATCATAAGACAGAGTCCAAAAATACAGTAATCATTACTGATCTGTTTAGGAATGATTACTGTATTTTTGGACTCTGTCTTATGATAAAAGTTTTGTTTACAGAATTTGTGTAAAGGTTACTAAACCGTTGACTTTCATTTTTCTCCGTGTTGAATTTAAATAATTCTCCTGTTATAAACACAGGTCTTAGAATTTTATACTTATTTTAGGGAAAAATTAAGTTGTCATTATCTTGTAGGGAATCACATTTTAAAATCTGCAAAAATTTGAGAAGTCTTTTCTCTCCTTCCTGAACATAAAAAAAATGTTATTTCAAGAAAAATTGCAAAACCCTGCAAGTAAGAAATTTGTCAAACATATAAACATAGAAACCTTCCTCAACATTTCTGTGGATAATTTTTATTAAAATTCGACTCTCTCTCTTCTTTATTTTTCAGATTGATTTTATTGCCTAGTAGCGGTTCTTGCGGTGGGCTACATGCGGGTCATGCCAGGAATGGGAATGAGGTATGTAATTAAATTTTCAACATTAAATTTATCCGTTATAATGCTGGCAATAATGTCGATAGTTGCCAAACTAGCAACCATGCAACGGAAGTTTTTACTTTTTCTTTATAAATTAAATTAAATTTATGCATGCACTCTCATGCGCCTAATATAGGTCAGGGACTTCAAGCGTGAATCCCGAGCGTTTGCATATCAAATTGGACTAAGTGTGTCCTTACGTAACTTCAATTCGAAAACTAATTTCTGTAGAATTTCGTAAGATTTCAAGAGATTCAAAAGATTTTAAGAGATTTTGAAGTACATATAACAAGAGAAATTCAGAAACTTAGTTTCTGAAGTATCCTGGAATTTGAAAGGATTTCGTGTAATTTTATAAGGGATTCCACAAACTTTTAAAGAATTTTCTTGAATTTTGAGAAATTCTAGTGTATCAAAATATTAATACTAAATATCAATACTTTTAATATTCATTTAAAGGATTTTGAGAAATAATATTAAGAGATTTTTAAAGATTTCGTGAAATTTTAAAGAATTTCCGAGTTATAAGATCATTTAAAGGGGTTTAAATGTATTTGGAGAATTAAAAGTCGTTTCTGAGAATTTCAAAAGGTTTTAACAAATTTTAAGTGATTTTAAGGAATTTTTAGGTTCCTCATGGAAATTTAAGGGATTATGACGAATTTTCAGTGATTTTGAGAGATTTCAAGAAACTTTTAAGATTTAAAAAAAAATTTGTGGAATTTCAAGGACTTAATAGAATTTTAGGAAATTTACAACAATTTCAAGGGGTTTTTTTGAAATTGAAAAAGATGAAAAGTCTATTTAAGGGTATGTGATACTTTACTATAAGAGCCATGTAGTTTCTACAACTTTACGTTCGCAATAATAAATAATCATGGTGTCTAGCGGACCGGGAAACCGGAAAAAACCCGGCAATTTTATTTGATCAGGAAAAAACCGGGAATTACCAATTTACTCATCACTAAACATCCTGATATTTATTATTAAACGAAGAAAATTTACCTTCGTTTAATACAGACGGAGGTAAATGACCTATTTTTATTGAAAAAATATTGATTATTGTGAACGTAAAATTACGGAAACTAAATTACTCTTATGGTAAGTAGGGTGGTCCTTATTTACTCTTGGTGGTGTTTTTTTCGATTCTTTTTGGTCTCACCCCCCTATTGTATTATAAAGACCAAAAAAATGATCTCCGACAAATTTTAGCGAAATCAGTTAATATTAATATGTGCCTCAAAGCACTCAAAGTTTCTTATGGGAAAAGTAGGGAAAAGTACCATCCAACTTTAAATGCAGGTATTTTTTTTTTATATTTCACCGGAATTCTTTGGCTCTGTGCAACACCTAAACAAAAAATTTTTTTTTGCAAAATTTACAAAACCAAAATTAACCAAAATTGCAATTTCATTTTGTAAATTTTGGTTAAATTTAGGGGTCCGCCATTTTGTAAATTTTGCAAAAAAAAATTATTTCGCTTAGATACGTTTTTTTTAACATAGTCTAAAGATCACAATTGCACAGAGCCAAAGAATTTCAGTGAAATATAAAAAAATACCTGTATTTGAAGTTGGACGGTACTTTCTTCCATGTTAATTACATAAAAAAATTTGAGTGCTTTGAGGCACATGTTAATATTAACCGATTTCGCTAAAATTTGGTAGAGCTAATTTTTTTGGTCATTATAACAAAATAGGGGGGTGAGACCAAGAAGAATCGAAAATGGAAAAATAAGGACCACCCTAATGGTAAGGTATCACATACCCTTAAGGGCTGATACTTTACCATAATAGCATTTTAGTTCCGCCAACTTTAAATTTACAATAATAAATAATTTACACTAAAACTAGGTCATTTACCTCCGTCTTTCTTAAACGGAGATAAATGGCCTAGTTTTAGTAAAAAATATTTATTACTGCGAGCCCTTAATTGGATGGATTCAGTTTTTAATATTTTTCAAGATTAAACTAAAAAAGTATTCCACTAGCATTCAAGCAAATCATATACCCACGTAAAACGTGAAAAATACTAGAAATGTCTGGAAATTTTCCGGGAAATAGGTGGGTAAAAATTAGTAAACACCTTTTCCTAGTAGCAAACATGTTTTTACAACAGTTGGTGATTGCAATTCGTCTCTGTAACAAGTCTCATTTGCTGGACGTAAGTACTAACGTTGGATGTGTTCTCCACGTCAGTAAACTTTTTGCTGTCAAAGCAAATTGTTTGTAGAAACGGTGGGAGATGCTGTGCTCCAATCGCACTTGTCGAGGAAGAGCGCGCGCGTGTAGATGAAAAGGTGGGAGTAGTTGCTGTTCTGTTCAGCCGTCAAACAGTCTGCAACGAGACGCGGTATGACACGGTTTTCAATTACGCGGATTTCCTTGATTTTGACTCATTCTCCTCGATAAAGCACGTGATTCCAAATTTCGCGATCGAGAAGCATTTCATAAAAAAAAAAAACAAATCAAATTTCTTTCATTATATAGTAACCAATGCATTTTCATTATGATGAAAATGAAAATGTAAGAGAAACTCTTTCCAATATTCAGTGCATTCAGCTGAAGTGGTACCAATCAATTTAAGAGCATCAAAAATCTAGGTTTAGGGATTTTATCTGAAAAGGTACTTGTTAGAAAGGACTCTTAAGAATTGAATAGAGACCTGAATTGGAGATCCGATTGGATTTCTGCACTCCAATTTTTCTCTGCAGTTGACCTAATATTAGTAAATACATTTTGTTGATTTCCAGACAGACCTTGAAAAATTGTTTCCTTTCTAAGAATGTTAACGTAAGATTTAATAGGACAATGTCTATGTCTGATAGTTGTTGGTCTAAAGAGCAGCTGGAAAGCGTTTGATAAATAGTCTAATTAAGTGATAGTGGAACGAATAGATTTAACGCATCTGACTCGTGTTGACGGCGGTGAAGCGTTGCGAAGTGTTATAGTGTCGTTTGATTGATAGTAGAGGGTATTCGTTTGCAAACGAGAATATTTTACGTGACTAGAATATATCGCGAAGTGAGTGCAAGAAAAGCGAGAAATAGACAACTGGACAGCTGAATACTTATCAAAGATCCGGTTAAACAAAACCGGTTACCTTCTCTCTCCTTTGCAAGGTCAGTACATATTCGTAACTTGATTGTTTGTCATCAAAAATTGACATCTTTGACTCGGTTTCTGAAAAATGCAAACGGGGAGATATTTTTCATGTAAACCTGGCTGGATTCAGTGAATGGGGAAATTTATCGGGAAACTCGAGAGAATATTCTTTTCAGAATTTTATGGACTTTTTTTGATCCGATAAAATAGTGAAATGACTTGCATTTTAAGAAGTTTGTTCTGAATATCGATTCTTCTTGATTATAGAAACTAGGACGTTTTTCTATCTTCCTTTTTTGGGTAATTTATCTCTTTGACTGAAAATTAATCTATTCGTATTTTTTCGATATAATTCAAATATTTGGTTGATAATCCAGTATTTATTTTATAATCCCCGGGTTTGGAAGAATTTTCTGCTGTGAAGCTTGTAAGTTACGTCACAACTGACTTACATATCTAAAAAAGTATGTTCATAGAACTTTACTTTATTAGTGACTAATTATTTACATACTTTTGACGAGTTATTATGTCCAGGGCTGAATTTGACCATAAAGTACATATAATGTCAGAATTATGTTTTTCTTTGCAAAGTTGAGTTGCACTTCGCTCATAAGTTGACATGAAGTGTTAGCTGACATGAACATTTCAAAGGAAGTCGTTAAACTGTAAGGCCAAGGTTGTTAAGAAGGACACGCAACACATGTAATTCGTTGACGTTTCTGAGAGAAAATGTTTTGTCTGTGTGGAAAAAGAAGAGCTGCCCCGAAAGAGAAAGAGAATGTTATATAACAGTTGAAAAAAAGGGAAGAGATACTTTTCAATTCACGCAAGAGTGACTCGACTGTAGTTGTATTCGCAAAAATTGATGCCATATAACTCGGTTTAATTCAATTACTTCGCTTCTCAAATACCCGCTTGCGGTCAGTGAACGGAAATAAACTCCGTTAATAAAGATATGCTAGAAATATGGAAGCTAATATTAATATTCCCCAGGGAGTAAAAAATAGAACTTTAGTTTCGCTTCACAGTAAATGGGAAAAATTATTTTAGCAAATTGTTTTAAATCTCTGCGGAAAGTTAACAACTATTCCAAAAATTAGCTGTTTCAAAAATTATATTTGGGATTTTCTTTTTTGTAAATAATATCATATGTGCCATGAAGGAGGACTTTTTTCTCCCTTGGTGGATAATATACTATTATTCGAGTAAAGCTCATCAGATTTTAAAAATCTGTAATACTATAGCGTAAAAAACTCCTGGCCTTGCACATATAAAAGTAGAGTATTACTGTAAGTAGGTAATTGCTGATTTAATGAGATAAATATTAAGTTACACCGTTTCAGGACAAAATAGTATTTTTTTATGTTATTCAGCGATTATCTCTTGACGAGATAGTAAATAATAAAAGGCGCGTTTTGAAATTGCATAACTCGGGTCTTCTTGGATATAAATAGTGGGAGTGTAAAAATGACGCACCTTTTCGCGTTTCTAAGTTCGACCTAGTTTATTTATTCCCGAGTGTGTTATCTTTGACTTGAATTAACTCGACCTCAAAATCATTACGGCCAGTGAAGGTAAAAAAAGGTCACACACACACACTCAACTGTAATTTTCAAAATAGATAGTTTCGTATGTCCATCATAATTGGAATCGATCTTTCTTTATTATAATGAGCGTGGGAGTCTAATAGCTGGGTTGGTTATTGATTTAAAGAAAAAGAAAAGTTGATCCCGTAAATTATTATGAATTGTGAGCTATAAGTTTAATAGTATCCACATTTTTTTAGGAAATTACTTTATTTATCCTCATGAAAGCTCTTAAATCTCTTTAAGATTTATTTATTCCATTCATTATTACACAGAAGAAACAAGGACTGAAAGTTTTTATAGCTTAGATCAGTTTTTAGGCTGAATTTAAGTTTAAGTCAGTTTTTAGTCTTGTTTTAAGACTAAGAAGTCTTAAAGATTTCTTAAGAAGATTTCTTAGTCTTAAAATAAGACTAAAAACTGACTTAAGACTGAAATTCAGCCTAAAAACTGATTTAAGCTGTAAACACTTTCAGTCCTTGTTTTTTTTTGTGTATTCAGATTATTCACAGAAAAAACAAGGACTGAAAGTGTTTATAGCTGAAATCAGTTTTTAGGCTGAATTTCAGTCTTAAGTCAGTTTTTAGTCTTGTTTTAAGACTAAGAAGTCTTGTTTTTAGATTTCTTAGTCTTAAAACAAGACTAAAAACTGACTTAAGACTGAAATTCAGCCTAAAAACTGATTTCAGCTGTAAACACTTTCAGTCCTTGTTTTTTCTGTGTAATAAATAATATTATAAATCCCTTGAAGTCGTTGAAAATTTCCTGAAATCTTTAAAAACCTTTGAAATTTTAGAAAGATTGTTAGTAAAATATTTGATGATAGATTATACATTTTACACGGTCTGTTTTATTTTACAAAAGTGTGAGTAGATTTTCCATAGTCGAAAATGCGGGGATTGAATTTTAGAGAATATATTTCACTTTGCTCGAAAACCAGTGAACAGCTAAAAGCCGCAATCAACGGATTTGCGTCCGATTATGAATCATGCAGAATTAGATCTTCTCTTCAAATGTGATTATCACCAACCAACCAATTTCGCATGAAGTTCGAGTGAATTGAGACTTATTAGTATGCTTTCTAAATCTGAATCACTTATATTTTTTTACTGATTTCAAATAGTGATGCAATTTTAGCTTTAAGTCAGTTAATTTCTACTAATAATAATTAATCAGAGTAACTGCTTTATAGCTAAAATTGCGTCACTAATCGAAATTAGTAAAAATTAAAACTGATTTAAATTTAGAGAGTGTGACGGTATTATTTGTTTTCACAATTCATTTATTCTTTCTTCATCGAAATTGTGGAATTGATTCTAGAATTAAAGCTGATTCATTATTATCTCTTCACTTACTAATAATTTGAGAGAATTCCTTTAACTTTGCCGCTTCCTCATTTTAAAGTTCCGGGAATAATGCATAAAGTAATCAAAGTTGTCGATTGCGTAAAGATGATTTTATCATTGGATATCTTCGGTTCAAACTGAGGAAATCGATTCACGAATGAAGTAGCAATTCGTTCGGCGGTCGTTGAAGGAAAAACCAAATTCTACAGACTTTTGGTCGAACTAATGTACCTTGATGGATAATCGCATTCCCCTGGCTGATCTCGTTACGCTTTTACCAGTTCATCCCAAAAGACCGATAAGTTGAACAATTTTTCGTCTTTTGACGTTCTTGTAAACTAACTTGCTTGTAGATTATTACATTAAACGAATCAACAAAATATTGGGTAGCTAAATACAGCTAACAAAATTTTTTTGTTTTAAACAAATTTTTATTGTTTCAACCAAATTGGTGAAAGATAATAAATGTTTGAATAACGGTAAATAAATTCCCTGGCGGAAGGTTCGGATAGAAAAAAATGTATCCTTTTGAATCAATTTCATTCCGGAATTTGTATCCGAAGCAAACAGTTTCATTCCGAACTAATCCGTAGTCCGATCAAAGATTCCTATCCTAATCAATCCGAGGTCGATCTAAGATTCCTATCCGCTTTAATCCGAGGTCTATCCTCGATTTCTATCCGACTGAATCCGAAGTCATCCAAAATTTCTATCCGACTGAATCCGAGGTTAAAGGAAGAATTTTAATCCGAATGAAACCGATCTAATCTGTAGTCAAAGAAAGGATTTCAATCCGAATGAATCATATCTTATTCGAGGTTTAAGGATGGATTTCAATCCGAATGAATCCGATCTAATCCGAGATCGAAGCAAGGATTCCAATCTAAAGTGAAGGATGCTGTTCAGTGACATATTTTCGGATTTATTTGGATTAAAGCTACGGATTTGAAGGATTGAAAGTAGTTCGGATTGATTTCGGATTAATTCGGATTGAGGGCACGGATTGAAAAGGATTGAGCGGTAACTTCAATTTAGAACTACGGATAGAAAAGGATTCAAATTCGTTCGGATTGATTTCGGATTAATTCGGATTGGGATAACGGATTAAAAAATGTGTGCCGATTGAATATCGGATTAATTCGGACTGAAATTTTTGTTAGTTACGGATTGAAAGTATTTCGAAATTTTCTCGGATTCATTCGGCTTGGAAAGCGGATTGAAACTTTGTTCGAATTAAAATCGGATTAATTCAGTTTGGTATCGGATTCAATCGGATTCATTCGGTTTAAAGTCGGATTCATTTGGATTTAACTTTGTAGAGACTGACGGATTGGAAAGGATTAAGAAGGATTAAAAAATCTTTTTTGATGAGGCTCGGATTCATTCGGATTGACCGCTCGGATTGAAATGTGAGATCGGTTTAGTTTCGGATTCAATCGGATTAGACGTACGGATTGAAAAGTGTGTTCGGATTCATTTGGATTGGAAGTTCGGATGAAAATGTGTATTCGGATAGATTTCGGATTCATTCGGATTAGGGGCCACGGATGAAAAGGTAAGCTTCGGATTCATTCGGATTGAATTTGGAGTTGAGGCACAGATTAAAAAGGATTAAAAACATCCTTCGGATTAGATCGGAATGAAACTGTTTGGTTCGGACACAAATTCCTGAATGATTCTGAAATTTTAGGATTGGTTCGGAATGAATTTCAATCCGAACCTTCCGCCAGGGTTGTTCTCCACGTGTTGCGGAAATTGGTAGGCAACTTATTGTTACAGAAAAAAGTAGTTTCTCTCTGGTAATTCTAATTATCAGGTGAATCTCAACACGCAATGGGTTGTATGAAATACCATAAAATATATATACCATCTATTCGGTATACTTGTTAACTCAACACATAATTTACCTTCCATTTTAGAAATAAAGCGCTCAGCGAACCGCGAAAAATAAAAATTATACGAAACTAGTTTTCGTAAGAAGCGATTTCTTTATAATTATACATCCCACTGGCGCGAATGTTAGCTAATAAAATAATATATGTTACGTATTTAGATATATATATATATATAATACTCTTGCTCCAGAAATATGAAAATAATATTATCTCAGACTTGGAAACAGATGTTTTACTGAACACTGAAATAGCAACTTTATACTCTCTCAATTTTAATTATAATAAGAAGTTACTGATTCAGATTGAGAGAGTAAAAAAGATAAAATTAAAGCAGAGTTCTAATAACGTTATGGCGTGCCTGAGTAATAGTAACTGACCTACCTCACTTCATTTTCTCAGTGGCAATGTCTTTTGCCCCTTTACCACAATTTATCTTACCTTCTTTGTAGTATATATTTATTTTTATTGTTATCTACATCACTCCAACCATTTGGAACTCCCATTTCCTTTGGCTATTTGACACCTTTATTTAGATACGTGCAAGAACTTCACAGTAGGAATAACAAAACCCCATTCACACGACGCGTTTCAAAGAAAACATTTTGCAACATTTACGATAACAATGTATTAACAATACGCTTAGACTTCTGGAATGTTTTACTGGTATTTTTTTATACCAGTAGAAAGACATCCCTGGCGGAAGGTTCGGATTGAAATTCATTCCGAACAAAACCGAAAGTTTCCGAATCATTTCGGAATTTGTATCCGAACCAAACAGTTTCATTCCGATCTAATCCGACGGAAGTTTTCAATCCGAATTAATCCGAAGCCCATTCAAAATCTATCCGAACATTTTTTCCGACTGAATCCGAATCCATCCGAACGAATCCGTACTTTCAATCCGAATGAATCAGATTTAATCCGGTCTATCCGAAACAATCCGAATCTTAATTAATTTTTTGGATTCATTCGGATTCGTTCGGATTGACCGGATTCATTCGGATGGAAAGTTCGGATTAATTCTGACTCATTCGGATTGACGGATTGATTCGGATTCACTCGAATTAAATGTTCGGATAGATTTTGAATGGGCTCTGGATTAATTCGGATTGAAAACTTCCATCGAATTAGATTGGAATGAAACTTTTTGGTTCGGATACAAATTCCGGAATGAATCGGATTGATTCGGAATGAATTTCTATCCGAAGCTTTCGCTAGGGATATGTATACATATGGGACGTTCGTTCTTTTACATTTCGTGCAGATTTGAATGAAAAATGACCGACCCATTTTTGATTCAGCTAAAACTTTTTTTACGGGTTCTTTGAGCAAAAAGAAAGATACGTATTCAAGAATTTTTTTATTATTTTTTTTTGTTGAAAAATAGAAAGGATTGAAAATTTGAGAATTTGGTGATTTTTGGCTTGAAGACTATTTTTTAAAAATTCATAACTCCGGCTCTATTTGAGCTAGAGACTTTATTTTTTTTTCATTTTAAAGGTAAAAGAACGAGCTTTAATAAAAAATACTTCAAAGGAAAAATATTAACAAATTTAAATTGTTATAAACAATTGAAATTTTTTAATCGATTTTTAACAATTGCCCCACGCATGAATCAAGTTCTTAGTATTTTTATCGTATTCTATGTTAAATTTCCCTTCGAAAACGATTTTTTAATGTGAATAAAGTTTCGAACGTTCAAATGAACGAAATATTTATTTTTAATTATATTTTATCCAGAAATATTGTGCCAACTAAAAATAACAATCAGGATTACAAGTAGATTTAATTCTTTATTATTTTCAATGTAAATTAATCAATATTTAAAAACTTTTTGTAGTTACAAATACAATCAATACAAAAATTCGTTCATTTGAACGTTCAGAACTTTTCAATCATATTTTTTAATCGATGGACAAATAATTAGTACTGTATATCGTTTTTTTCTGAAATATAAATGATTCTTACATATTTTGAATTAAATAATCTTATTTATTAGCTAAGATGACTTTATTAAAAATTGAAGAAATACATATTATAAATAAAAAGAAATAAATGAAAAACATCACTGTTGAAAATTGATTGATTTATTTATTTATATTAAATAATTACATAATTTTAATTATTTTATAAATTAATTTAATTTTATTTATTTCCTTATTTATTCAATTTTTGATAAAGTCATCTTGGCTAATAAATAAGATTATTTAATTCAAAATATATGTATTAATCATTTATATTTCAGAGAAAAACGATATTAGACAAGAAAATGGGCCGTGCAATGTGATCCGCGCGCCATATGACGTGCAGCGCTAGATAAATTAAATTTTTTCGTACAGTACTAATTATTTGTCCATTGATTAAAAAATCGTTTTTGAAAGGGAATTTAACTTAGAATACGATAAAAATACTAAAAACTTGATTCATGGGTGGGGCAATTGTTAAAAATCGATTAAAAAATTTCAATTGTTTATAACAATATGAATTTGTTAATATTTTTTCTTTGAAGTAGTTTTTTATTAAAGCTCGTTCTTTTACCTTTAAAATGAAAAAAAATAAAGTCTCTAGCTAAAATAGAACCGGTGTTATGAATTTTTTAAAAATAGTCTTCAAGACAAAGTCACCAAATTCCAAATTTTCAATCTTTTCTATTTTCAAAAAAAAAATCCTTAAACTCTTTTCTAATATCTCATAAAATTCACTGAAATATTATAATACTTTTCCGTGTATAGCTTTTGATTGATATCTCTTCTTTATTTGATATTTTTGATTAAAAAATTCTAATCTCTCATACAATAACCTATATACAACAATCTTTATCACTCTTATCTACAAGTGTAGCATTTATAATAAAATAAATGAGTGAAGTGGAAACTATGAAGCAACGAAACATTTCCTTGAAATATTTTTACATCGTGTCTTTTGATCCAGAAAAGAAGAAATACTTTATAGCCGTAATCCATAACGATAGAATGAATCGTTGCGGGCTGCACGATCCCTGATAAAAAATTTCATCGAAGGATGCGGAACTTTCAAGAATTTATAGCTCTTTTTAGCTATGTAGAGTTATATAATGTATATTGTACCCTAACTTCCGCGTAAGAAATAAGAAAAATTAAGATTCTTTTGTGATTCTCCTTTGGTGGAATTGAAGTTACAATTTCTTCAAGTCGGACATACTTTCGAGAAGAAAGACACTGTCTTTGCAATCTTAGATTGGAATTCGATGATAAATTTGATACGCCTACGTACAAGAGAATTCATTTCCTTGAATTGTAAAAGGAATTTGTGTATTAGATAAAAAGGTGACTTATGGAATTTGCAAATACGAATAAAAGCTATAAATAGCGATCCAAATTATTTAGGATCTTTTAATAACCGGATTCAGTTGTACAATTCAAGCAAAGTGTCAAGCATGCAATCGAGTTTATAATCTCTATAATAATTACTCAGTATCAATTAATTAATTAATTAAATTAGTTAATTGCAATCTGCAACATTTTGTAATGAAATTCTAGCATTCTCTGTATCCTAACAATGTTAAATTTAGTATTCTTCATTTTGAATTGTGTCAAAATGAAAAAATACAAACTCAGTTGCTCACATTTCATATTTCTGGACTTGAGTTTGAACTTCTGTAATTGCTTATTCGTTCCACGGTACAAAAAGGATGAAAGTATAACGGGAAAAAAATATCTTTTCGTTGAGTTGAAGTTTGAAAATGAGATAAGTTTGATGAAAGAAAGATAAAAAATACGATGAAGATATAAGAAGTTTATTAACGTTGATTAATATCTTCTTTTTTTCCCAACTTGAAAAAATATTGTGTTTAATTTATGACGGAAAATTTCGATATTAAAAAGATCTCAAGTTTTTTCAAGTAATTCATTAGCGGAAGGATATTTTACAATCTTCCTTGCTTACTTCCATATTGTCTACTCTTTGAAGTATAATTTTCAAGATATTCGCTAAAGTTGAACTTTTTACAACCCAAGTTTACAGCAAAGTTCGTCAGGTCGTGATAGCATACGAATTGTGCGAGAATATTCACCGGCTTTCAATTAATCAAGCAGATTAATGATGGAGAAACTTCAGAGTTCTAGTCAGGTAACTTTGAGAATCGAATTTCCTTAGTTCCTCTCTTTTCCGACGACAGGAAATGAGGACAAAGTTTACCTCTTTATAAGTTTACAAGGCCCTGCGCTAACGAACGAATTCAACCTCTATAGAATTTTTTATTTACTTTTTATCTGTCTTCCACTGAAACTTTTTTTTTTTACCTTAGAATTAGTTCCGATTATAATGAAAAATTTCGTGGATTAATCGATCTACAGGGGAATGCGAATAGTAATTCCATCGGGTTTCGTGAGTACATTTTTTTAATTGTGGATAAGAATCTACCCACTTCACTCGATTAGTTACATATATATATGTAGTCTCAACTGAAAAAAAAATGAAATATGTTCTCGCACATAATTGTGTTGACCTTCACGTCGCATTAAATGGTTATCAGCTGTAGTGCATTAGAGAATATTAAAGTTTCATCTACATTGATTGATAAAAACAATGTAATATTCCATTCTATTCTCCTATATGGAGAATTAAAATAATTGTAGCATTTACTTTGTTTTTTCAAAGATGACAAAGTATTAAAATCCCATTTTATTTTGGAAATTTATGTGAATAAAGTTTCGAACGTTCAAATGAACGAAATATTTTTTTCAAATTATATTTTATCCAGAAATATTGTGCCAACTAAAAATAACAATTAGGATTACAAGTTTATTTAATTCTTTATTATTTTCAATGTAAATGAATCAATATTTAAAAACTTTTTATAGTTACAAATACAATCAATACAAAAACTCGTTCATTTGAACGTTCAGAACTTTTCAATCATGTAAATTCTTGTTCCTTTTTAAAAATAGGACAATCTTTAAACAAATTAACAGTTACTTTAATTAACTCAATCCAAATATTTCATAGAAGTGGTACTACTCTCTAAATCTGAATTAGTAAAAAACTACTATTTGGTAGTAGTTTTCTACTAATTAGTAAAAATCTGCTAATTCAATATATAAGTATATAACGTACTAAATGAATTAGTAACTACATCTACTAAAGGAATTAGTATTGGTAATACTAAAAGAATTGGTAAATGTATTCTTCGCTACTATTTTAAATGGTAAATTTAAAGTTATCTTGAGTCAACGGAACACTAAATGTCACTTTTAATGTCCGAATATTATATACCGGTTTGCATTTTGAATATTGCGTATTGTTCATATTTTATTATTATCAATATAACAATATGAACTCAGAATATATATATCTATATAAATTGAGAAAACATTAAACTTTTAAAATTCAAGAAAATTAATAATTTAGATACTCTCTAAATCTGAATTAGTAGAAATGTTACTAACGCAATTAGTAACGACGGTTTTGACTGTTAAATTAGTAATTTTTTGACATTCTACTAAACGAAATGGTAAGATTTATTTTACTAAATGAATTAGTAAGGATTTTCTACTAATCTGTTTAGTAGTGCCAACTTACTAATTCAATGAGTAGAAATCAATTGGAAACTTATCTAAATTATTAATTTTCGTGAATTTTAAAAGTTTAATGTTTTCTCAATTTATATAGGTATACATATCTTGAATTCATATTGTTATATTGATAATAATAAAATATGAACAATACGCAATATTCAAAATGCAAACCGGTATATAATATTCGGACATTAGAAATTAAATTTAGTGTTCCGTTGACTCAAGATAACTTTAAATTTAATTAGTAGTACCATTACTAATTCTTTTAGTAAATGTAGTTACTAATTAATTTAGTACGTTATACTTACAAATTGAATTGAGAGACTTTTACTAATTAGTAGCTCTCTAAATCTGAATTAGTGAAAAGTTGAAAACTTACTAATTGAAATAGTGAAATACAACTAACAATTAGTGAAAATTTTCACTAAAGTAAATTAGTGACCTACTTTTCACTAATTCAGATTTAGAGAGTAAGTTTCCAATTGATTTCTACTTATTGAATTAGTAAATTATGTTACTACTAAACAGATTAGTAGAAAATCCTTACTAATTCATTTAGTAACATAAATCTTACCATTTCGTTTAGTAGAATATCAAAAAATTACTAATTTAACAGTCAAAACCATCGTTACTAATTGCATTAGTAAAATTTCTACTAATTCAGATTTAGAGAGTAGGTTCCCAGTCAGGTTCTAACTTTTCGGGTTCTTATAGTTGCAGAATGAAGAAACAATTGACAATTAACAACTACATTCACATCTTTTATTGATGTCAATTGTTTTTCCATTGTGCTTTGGGATTTATGTAAAGTGTGCGAGAGAACTGATTATTAATGGATTAAAAAGAATGGATGAAAAAAGAATGCGGTGCAGCAGAACGTACCGGTGATTTAACGCACTTTAACTTGCCAACTGCAACTTAATTCTCTCTACCGTCATTCGATAGTATGCCACTTATGGCAGTGCTGTACAATTCCAGAATGCAATTGCAGACCCTTTGTAGCCACTTTGATCATTTCAGCGTTTGCATTTAAGTACTCAGTTTACTACTCTTAAGTGCAAACTAAAAGAGAGAATCGCGTAATATAAGTTCGTTTGCTGCCCTGCAGTTCTTTATGATCTTTTAGTAAATGTCTCTCAGTAGAAGACGAAATTTTCTGCAAGAGAAGGTTTATTCATTCTCAAATTATATAGAAATTCTTCAGTACGAGAGCAGTTCAAATGTTTAATATAGAGATGTTTTTGTATTCATATAATTTCAATGAATTTAAATGAATCTGACAAATTGAATCAAAATGAATTCTGTATAAAGAATCTGCCTGAATATATAAGGATATAAAAGATATTACTATTCTATACGAAATTTCACATAGTTTAACTATAAAAATCTCTACACGGAGAAAAATGGAAGTTAGCGGTTTAGTAACATTTACACAAATTCTGTAAACAAAACTTTTATTATAAGACAGAGTCAAAAAATACAGTAATCATTACTGATCTGATTGGGCTGAAGTTTCAGACGACTACTTAGACGAATTTTTTTCTTGTTAAAAAAATTTCGAAATATTTTAAACGATTTTAATAGATTTAGAATAATTTGAAATGATTTCAAGACATTTAGGGGATTTCGTGGAGACGTTAGGATATTTTAAGTAATTTTAAGGAATTAAAAGGGATTTTAAAGGGACTTTAAAGGATTAAGAAAGATTTTAAGTGATCTTCAAGAATTTCAAGATATTTAAATGGATTTCAAAAGATATTTCAAGTGTTTGTATTAAATTTCAAGGAATTTCAAAAGAGTTTCAGGATTTTCAATAGGTTTCAAAACATTAAAAATAATTTGAAATGATTTAAGACTTTTAAATACATTATATGTGATTTTAAGGAATTTAAATGGATTTTAAATGAATTAAAGAGAGTTTAAGAATTTTCAATAGATTTCAAGACATTTAAAATCATTTCAAGAAATTTCAAGGAATTTATAATGAAATCAAATGAAATCCTTTAAAACCTCTTAATTCCTTAAAATCGTTTAAAATATATCAAAATCCCTTAAAGTTCATTAAAATCTCCTTAAAATTCTTTAAAATTCTATGAAATCTCTAAAAATTCTAGGCAACGCTGGGTATAAATTTCTGCCAATGAATAAATAAAAATCTTGTGTTTTGGAACCTTTTTTTTTATATTTTCATTTTTCATTCCAATAAATGTAAAAATAAAAAATCGCCAGGCTAGACGTCTGAAACTTCAGTCTAAATGCACTGAGAAAAAGGTTTGGTTCGGACAACAAAATATATAATTTTGTTGGTATTTGTGCTACAAAAAAAAATGTTTGTTGAAAATTTCAAGAAAACGTTTTGTTAAACCAACAAATCATTTTGTTGTACTAACAAATCGTTTTGTTGAACTAACAAAAATTTATTTCAGTAAAAAAAACATATTTTTTGCACAAAATATATAGACTTGTCTTTATTAATCTTAGTTTTTTTATAAATGAAGCGCTTTCGACTATTTATTTCCGTTTACTGCTAAAAAAGCTTAGTTTCGTTATTTTCATCTTTCGACTCTTCCCTCGTTTAATGTTCTGCATTTATATTACATTATACCTCGAAGTTACGACTTTGTTGTGACAGTCATTACCGTGAGACTCAAAGTGAGGTTTTACTAAGGGGCGTTACTTTCGGGAAAGCTACTTTAGGTTCTTTGCAGATCATCTCATTACTCCGCCTTTTCGCGGTATAACTTATGTAATAGTTATGACAGTTTCATGAAGATTACTAAATTATATTCAACCGGAGAAGTTGAGCTCTCAATTTACGACTTTCTTCCTGCTATCAGTAACAAATAAAACAACTAATATCCGCATACATAAAAATGCGATAAGCTCCCCTTTGTAAAACATCCTTCAGGAGAATTCACATGTTCATAAAACAGAACATTTTTCTACCATAAATCAATGTTCTCTCATTAGCTTAGCTTATACTGTTGAAGCTCTTTTCTAGCAAGCGAACAAACTCATAACGAGCAACTGCGCTACGCTTCTTTTCTATTTTTTTTTCTTTCTTTTTTTTATCGGAACTGCGAATTTCCACGTGTGAGATGCTTTGAAATCCTCTCCTTTGACAGAGAATATTGGAATTTCGTTGGGAATTGTAAAAACTTCTATCGGTTATTTTGTTTGTCAATGGCTATATCGCTGAACGCGTTTCATACCTATTATTGCATTATTAATTTGTTAAGTGCGCAGCACTATCAAGTAATAAAAAATGACTGAGAAAAATGGAAAAAGCAGGGTAAAGGTCAAAGGTTAATCCGTTTGGAAGTTTCTACTCGACTCCCTATGTTGCTCTCCCTCCTTTTTCATTGAAGCAGGAGTAAACTCAATTAATCTAGTGAAATATAGTGCATTATATTAAAGAATGTTATGATTATACTAAACTTGTTGAAGTAATATGATTAAGTGTCACAAAATCTCTGATTAAATCTTAAAAAGTCTCTCAGTCTGGAATTATTTATAAAGAAGACAAATAGGGGAATAAGGGAAACATATAAATTTGTGTATTTTTAAATACGTATAATATTTTATTTACTTATAAGTAACATTGTTCATTCAGGGTGGCTACATGTTAGGGGATCACGTAAATTTCCCGAAATTTAACATTCCCGAAGTTGAAAATTATCGAAATTTAAAATTCCCGAAGTTGAGAATTCCCGAAAAATAAAAATTTTCGAAGTAGAAAATTACCGAAAGAAAATAATAATACCGAAATTTAAAATTCCCGAAATTGAAAGTTACCGAATTTTAAAATGAACGAAGTTAAAAATTCCCGAAATTGAAAATTCTCGAAATTGAAAATTCCCGAAATTGAAAATTGGAAATTGATTAACATTAAAAATAAATATTTCTAAATTTTTTTACTTTAAAGATATTGTCCGATCGGTTCGAAAAAAAGCAGATTTTCAAAATCGAAAACTCAATTTTTTGAAAATGTAGCATTGTAGAGTATAAGAAATTGAAACTCTTTTCTATAAACGTTTGGGCAAAAAATTTATAATAGAAAAAAGTTTCAATTTCTTATACTCTACAATGCTACATTTTCAAAAAAATGAGTTTTCGATTTTGAAAATTTGCTTTTTTCGAACCGATCGGACAATATCTTTAAAGTAAAAAAATTTAGAAA
>UCOK01019227.1:10411-46943 GCA_900474325.1 Synergus umbraculus
CGTTTCCGCGTTTACATAAGAGTAAAAGAGATAGAGCATGAAAAATTGGACAATAAGTACTCTCCATCTCTTTTACTCTTATGTAAACACGGAAACGTTTCGACACTTCGGCGAGCGTGTATTTTGGCCATAAAGGTGCAGTCCCATGTCGGCAGAAAACGTCGGCGTAAAGAAGAAACTCATGAGAAAGACAGAGATAGACAGATCTGTTTATCTCTATCACTCTCATGAGTTTCTGCTTTACGCCGACGTTTTCCGCCTACATGGGACTGTACCACTTTGCATTCGGAAAATGTGCGAGAATGAGACAGACTTATGGGATAGTCACATGGTAGAGTGAGAAGAAGGACATTTTCCTAAAAGCGTGTAATCAGGCCTTTAAGGTGAAGCAGCCCCCTGGCACTCTGAGTTGAAAATGTCCTGAATGTTGAGTAGTGGCCACCGTGGTGCTGATTGTTCAGTTGCCCGAAATTCAAGAAAATGCATGGGAAAAAACGTAAAAATATAATTTTCTTCTAATAAAGACTATTTTATCGGATTTTTTTTACCATACATTAATCAAGAAAGTTTTATCAATTTTTTAAAATAAGACTTACTCCCGAAAAAGGTTAAATGCTCCTGTTTTTAATAAAAATTCACATTGATTTTCGGTGGGAATTTCAAATCGAAATTCTATTATCCCCATTTAAATATTGATATTAATATTTATTGTCATTGTTAAATAAAAATATTACGTTAATATTGTAATATTATTAAAATTATATCATTCCATAGAGAATATATAATTTTATATTCAATTCTCGTATTATTATTATGTAGTTTAAAAACAAATTTCTCTTAATTTTTGAAAATTTCAATTTATTAATAATAATTATTAATAATATTACAATATTAACGTAATATTTTTGTTTAACAATGACAATAAATATTAATATCAATATTTAAATGGAATTCCCGTCGAAAATCAAAGCGAATTTTTATTAAAAACAGGAGCATTTAACCTTTTTCGGGTGTAAGTCTTTTTTTTAAAAATAGATAAAGCTTTCTTGATTAATGTATGGTAAAATAAAATCCGATAAAATAGTCTTTATTAGAAGAAAATTATATTTTTACGCTTTTTCCCATGCATTTTCTTGAATTTCGGGCAACTGAACAATCAATCAGCGCCACCCTCGGCGTCATTCAACTCTCATGACATTTTTATATCATGGACCGGATAGTAAGAGTCAAGATGCAGTCCCATGTCGGCAGAAAATGTCGGCGTAAAGCAGAAACTCATGAGAGTAACAGAGATAGGCAGATCTGTTTGTCTCTGTCACTTTCATGAGTTTCTGCTTTACGCCGACGTTTTCTGCCGACATGGGACTGCACCTTCAGGGGGCTGAGGTGAAGTTTTTATTAACATTTTGGAACAGCGATTTCGATCTCCTTACTATTCCTTCGTGTTTCCGAAATTTATAGAATTCTCTAGAACTCTACGAATTAGTATCACGAGTGCCCCTTGCGTCAAAAGCTAGTAAACATGAATTTTGTCATCTGCAGTGGGATTCTGAGCACACGAATCCGAACGGACCCCTCTTTCTATCCTACGGTGTTAAAAAGAGAGATCCGTTCGGATTTTGAGCTCGGAATCCCACTACTGATGTGCGTGCTCAACTGACAAACATAAGCAAACTCACAAACCCAATCAAATAAAAAAAGCTTATAAACATACATGAGTACTAGCTGTTCACGCAAGGTGTGCTCGTGATGCTAATTCATGGAGTTCTAGAGAATTCAAGCCTAGAGAGAATTTCAGAGAATTTAAGAATTTATCTATTTATCTATATTATAAAAAGATCTCGCCGCCGCCGCTGTGTCAGGAATTGAGAGAGGGGTCCCGTTTCCTTTTAGGGATCACGTGATCCCAAAGAGGGGGTCACGTGACCACCTAAGAGGAAACGGGACCCCTCATGAGGTCACGTGACCCCAAAGAAGAAACGGGACCCCTAAATTGTTATTGTTTACATTATTTACATGATTAAATTTTAGTCATTTATTAGCTAAGGCATATTTAGGAATGTAAAATATGCAAAATAGCAGCTTACTAGTCAACTAAAGCCACAAAATTCATCTCATAATAAACGTCATTTTATAGGTTATGTTAGGCGCTAACATAACCTATGATCTGCAAAAATTTGTGACAGTTTTTTCATTTACAACTTGTGTAAAGCTCATTAAGAAGTAATAGAAGTACAAAAAACAGTTTATTACACTTTATCGGTTAATTAATCAATAATTATCTCCCCTGTTATAAAAATCTCTAAAATCATAAGTTCTCATAAATTCTTGGAGAATTTAAGTCTCGGTTATATTCTCATTCTCGTTACCGTTCTCGAAGTAATATAACCGACAAAGAACTCTATGCATGGACCTAAAATCTTACTTGATACCACTTTGCATGCGTTGCGCTCCGGGAATCTGATTGGTTTCTATTAGCGCGCAATTTGAAATGCTGAAAAATATATACGCAATACGCATGCGCAATTGGTGTGCCATTTCAGCCATTTGAGAAAAGGAATTTCGTCGTTATTGGGAGATTCGAGTGTATGCCTAGGGCTTTTCCATTAAGTTGATCCAACAGCCTTAAGAAGTAATAATAGAAGTGCAAAATACAGTTCCTTACACTTTATCGCTTATAATGCAGCGTTTATACCTCTGTCCGCCCTACCAGGTCGGACAGAAAGTACTTGAGAGTAAAAGAGATAGAAAGTTCAATTTGTCCAATTTTTCATTCTCTTTCTCTTTTTCTCTCACGTACTTTCTGTCCGACCTGGTAGGGCGGACAGAGGTGTAAACAGCCCATAAGGATGTTGGAGCGACAGAAGAAATGTTATTTTTTACTTTAAATTTTAAGGCCGCAAAAAATACACGGATTTAAGTGTCGTTTGGCAGGGAAGTGTATCTCAATGTTAAAAATGGGGTTTAGTATCTGTTTTTTAAAAAAAATATTTTGTTTGGCTAAAATGGAAAAGTTTCGGCTAGGCTTAGGTTTTCGGTTAGGTTAGCCGAAACTTTACCATTTTAGACAAATAGATTAGTTTTTTCATTTTTTCATTTTATTTCATTTATTTCATTTAGTTTTTTTTTTTTTTTTTTTTTCTGTTTTTTCAGAAAACGTTGGCGTAAAACCGAAACTCATTGACAGAGATAGACTGATCTGTTTGCTTCTTTCACACTCATTACTTTCTGCTTTACGCTGACGTTTTCCGCCGATATGGGACTGCACCTTAAGAACTCTATCTACGATATAACCGACAAGAACTCTATATGTAGGTGGATCTTGGGGAGAAAATGTGTTCTTGCATTGCGTTCACGACGTTAAATGCGTCAAAACAACGCAATTATGAAAACCCGGGAAAACAATATAACGCATTGGACGCAACGCGTTGCAATGCAATGCTAAACCTGCAAAACAGAGCAGAGACAGGTTATTTTAAATAAAAAGTTAAATATTAAATTAAATTTTTCTCGGACATTTCCAGCAATTTATTTTTAACAGTAATAGTAATTATTTTAAACTTTTATTAAAACCATGGAGAATTCCTGCGAACGGCCCTGACGGGTAGTGATACTGAAACGTCAGGTTTTATCAAGTAGATGGCATTAAGTGTGGATAAACAATAATCTGCTCCGTATGAAAAAAATCCTTATAGATATTCAGTCACACATACTTGCTCCAAAATGAAATCCTATCAAGTTCCTCAGCTGTCATTTGCACTGATTTGCACATTCATTTAATTTGAGATTTCGCTTTTGCTTCCAGCCAATTAAATATTCGATAAAATTTATTTTGACGAACATAACCTGTATTCGGTGCTACATCCAATTTGGACTCTGGAAGCTCTGAATCCTTTTTTATCTAATAATTTCCAAACATTAAGAAAATTTGCTGAAATTTGAAATAAATCAAATATTCAAGGATGGCTCTATTAAATTTCGAAGGCATTGATCCATGGTATGTAATAATATGTTGGTTATTAGAATTCATTTCGTTCATAAATCATAGCTATGATCGACAAAAAGATGGTGATTTTATCAAATTCGATGAAATCCCTTTAAATTCCTTAAAATAATTAACTAGCTGTGAAGTTGTATCAACTTTTGTGCTCATTCAATGAGAACTTTGCTTCCTCATAGAGGAAGCATTAAAAAGTTAATATATTTTTTAACAATTTTTATTTTTTTATTTATTTGAAATAATAATTTTTTATATTATAAAAAATTACTCCTCTTCCATTCATTCCAATTTTTGAAAACTAAAATTAACCGCATAAAATTCTTATTTTTTTATGAAATGCATTAATCTTATAGGTGAATCGGTTCGTCTAGAAAAATTAATTTTAAAAATACAATTAACCATAACACCCTTATTTTTTAATTAAATGCATTAATCACATAGGTAAAGCGATTCGTCTTGACGAAAGGAATCTTCATTTTTCTTACATCAACTTTCAATTTTCTATATTTGAGAAGTTATAGTGGAAAAATCAATTTTACGACAATTATAAAAGTACATCAAAGTTGTGAAATTAAATCTTTTGTTAAACCCTTATAAGAAATTCAACTAGGTATATAGTAGAATAACTATGCAAAATTTCATCAATTTATCTCTACGCGTTTTCAAGAAATTGCTGGATCGTGACACACACACACACACACACACACACACACACACACACACACGCACACACAAATACATACAAACATATTTCCGGGCCATTTTTCAGATCATCATATTAGATATATTTCTCTTGAAATATATTCAAAAAAGCCTTTTTTAGGGAACTGGATTTTGTCAACACTATAAAGTTTCCTCTATGATGAAGCAAAATCTCTTGAAATTCTTTATGTCTTGATATTTTAAAAATCTTGTGTAAGGTAGTGGACCCGATACTCGAACACTTAACGGCTTAGTGTCAACTCTTGCCCATTTAAAAGCATTTTTAAAGTATTTAAATTCAGAAAAAACGTATGAAGCTATTTTTAGTTGTAAATATAAACAGTCTTTGAACTATCTAAACAAGAAAATATAGATTTTTTAAACATTAACTTAAAAAATATATATATTTAAAGATTGACTCATAAGGAACAGTAGTCGAACGAGGTTTTACCCCTCCCTGGTAAAAAAACTCATTAAAAAAATATTAGAAACCTAATAGGTTTAGTAATTTATTAGGTCTAAACGACTTTCTATTAGGGTTTTGTTCCAGGTTTCTAAGAGGCATTCTATTCGTTTCTGGTTGGTTTTCTAATAGATTTTTATTAGGTTTCGTTCGGGGTCTAATAGGACAAAACATTTTTAGTAGGTTCTAAGAGTTTTCAACTTGGATTTGTTAATCAGGTTTTATTCGACATTGTCCTAATTCTAATTGGATTCTAGAAGGTTTTTCTTTAGAATTGATTACTTTTTCTAGAAGTTCCGATTAGGTTCCTTTTCGAAAAGATATAAAAGGAATCAAATAGGTTTTTAAGTCATTTGTATTTGGAGTTTAAAAGGCGTTCTATAATAATTTCTATTTGGTTTCAATTTTCTTTCTATTTGGAATTGATTTATTTTTAAAGAGGTCGGATTATAACGCATGATTTTTATTAGCGCATTAGTTCCTAATAGAACCTACTAAAAACACAGTTCTAGACTTGGTAAAATTTTTTGTAAAGCAGTGCCTAATAAGAACCTTTTAGGTCCACTTAAAGAGTTTTTGAAAAAGTAATTTCATGACTTAAATACCTCGTAAGCACCTATTAGAACCAATTAAACAGATTTTTGGAAATTTACGATTGCTCACTAAAAACCTAATATAACCGAATACGTTTCACATTGAAATTAAAAACCTATTAATTTGATATTAGGACTTATTAAAATTCTAAGGATGTTAATCTGCCATCTACAAGGTATCTCAGTGGAGTTTTATAATTCCTAATGAGTATTTTTAGCAGGGCTGGGAGCAGTTGTCAAACAGGCAAGGACCCAGTAGGCGAACAGTGCAATTCGAATTAGAAAGAGGTTAGGAATGATAAGTTATTTACTTATCGTATTTTAAAGTTAGAATTTGAACCAACAATTTCTAAAAAAAATCAATGAAAACCTATGTGTAAATTTCATTATACATAATTTAAGAATGGTATTAGAAAAAAAAATCATAATTATATGTTGTCAATACCTTACTTTTTAAAAATCTATTGAAAATTACCGCGACGAACATAGGACAGAAAGATATCAATGATTGCTGTGATAATATTCAACTTTTATTGTAAAATTGCTACAGTGTTCGGTCTAAGGTTACTTAACATAAAATGAGACGGTATACCCGAACACCCCCCAAAATATATAAACTAGCTGTCAAGTTGTATCAACTTTTGTACTCATTCAATGAGCACTTTGCTTCCTCATAGAGGAAGCATTAAGTATTCTTTAAATCAGCATTAAATTTTGATTATTTGAAAAGTTATAGTCAAAAAATTCATTTTTGAAAATTCCAGTAAAGCATAACTTTCTTATTTTTCAATGAAATGAATTAATCTTATAGATCAATCGATTCGTCTATACCCAAAGAATCTTCATTTTCTTTACATCAGCTTTAAATATAAATTATTTCAGAAATTATAGGCGAAAAATTATTTTTTTAAAAGTACAATTAACCATAACTTTCTTATTTCTCAATTAAATGCATTCATCATACATGTCACTCCATTCGTCTCGACATAAAGAATATTCATTCTCCTTACGTCAACTCAAAATTTTGATTATTTGAAAACATAGAGCGAAAAATTAACTTTCAAAATTATAAATAAACATAACTTCCTTATTTTTTAATGAAATGCATTAATCATATAGGTCAATCGATTCGTCTCGTTGAAAGGAATCTTCATTTTCCTTACATCAGCTTTAAATTTTCAATATTTGAGAAGTTATATTGGAAAAATGAATTTTACGAAAATTATAAAAGTATATAAAACTTATAAAATTAAATATTTTGTTAAACCTCTTTTAAGAAATTCAACTAGGTACACAGTGGAATAACTATGCAAAATTTCATCAATTTATCCCTACGCGTTTTCAAGAAATTGCTGGATTGTGACACACACACGCACACACATCCGGACATTTTTTCAGATCATCATATTAGATACATTTCCCTTGAAATATGTTAAAAAAAAACCTTTTTTAGGAAACTGGATTTTATCACCACTACAAAGCTTCCTCTATGAGGAAGCAAAAACAATAAAAACATTTACTCACCTCTTTTTTCTTAACCATATTATAATTGCACTTCCATTTAAACCATTTTGAATTAAAAAACGACGTGATTGATGATGAAAATCGAAATACAATAACCTGTCTTTCTGAGCTATAGACACAAAGAATGAGGCAAATACAAGTGATTCCTCGAATTGCCACGAACTTTTATTTTTACATTCTCATCAGAGAGAATGTATTATATTTATGTAAAATTTGACCCCCTCATTTTTTGTTAAATCTTCACGTTTTGTGACCCCCTGAACCCGAAAAACATGGTTTTACCAATTTGTCCGTCTGTGTGTGTGTGTGTGTGTAGATTTTTAGCTTTCGTTCATGATTACTTTCGAAGGAATTAACCGATTGGATTGGCCTTTGGTATACTCTTTTAGTGTCTTAAAATTAAGGCCGAGTTCGTTGGCCAGCCATTTTTAATAAAAATTAAAAATAACGTACGATATGAGAAAGAGTCAAAGGATGAAAAATATATATTTTTGAACGACCTAAAGGACTCATGTAACAATTTTTAGAATTTTCTTAAAAAATCGAAAATTCAAATTTTTAGCCAAATAACGAGTGATATAGAGAAAATTATAAGAACATAATTATTTGTCTTTAAAAGATCTACCAATTCTCCCTTGAACATTTTTTAATACGATGATTAATACGATTATTTTTTTAATAATTCATTTTCTAACTTATGAATGTCTATGATGAGAATGTGTTCCTTAAGGTCGATAGAACCTTAAGAAATAAAAGTATATAAACGAATGAAAGCGCGCATATTGTGATGAGAATGTGTGCTCACAATGGCACCCCTAGTTTTCTAAACGATGGTACCACTTTTTCTTTTTTTTTACATTTTAAATAATAACTTAAAATATTAAAGCATTTTATAAAATTTTTTGTGAAAACTATTGTGTTCGACTATCGGGTACTGTTCGAGTATCGGGTCCACTACCTTATTCTCTTAAAAATACTTAAATTTTTTCAAGTTATATATAAAAAATAAAATTCTTTAATATCATTTAAAATTTATCAACTTTACCATGATAATAGGAAATTAGTTATATCAATTATATATTTATAATAATAAATATTTTTAGCTAATGAGAGATTCCAGGTCAGAAATATCAAAGTAATTGTTAGCCATATGGCGATTTTCTTTAAACTAGGGGAAATAATAGTGTTAGGTAGGTGAGACATTGTACTAAAATATTTTTGAAAATATTTCAAAATTGTAGGAATTATGTCACTTTGAATTTTTTTGGTGAATTTTTTTGAAAATACTACAGCTCATACATTTTCTAATCGATTTTAACAAAATTTATAGGACTTTTGTAGAATTTAGTGCACTTTATTCTGTAAAAATTTAGAAAAGAAAAATTTTAAATTTAATGTAAAAAAATGCAAAACAATATTTGATTTTGATTTTTCATTTCGAGCTCGAATTTTTTTTTGTACCTTTTCTCATACAAATTATTCCTTATGATTTTATCTTTCATTTAAAAAAAAAACACTTTGTAGCCTCTTCTGGTTGCCGACGAATGACTGGCAGAGTCATGGTATAAATATAAGTTACAAAATTGATTTCTACTAAGAACAAATTATGTGCAGAAAGTGTAGGAAAATACATTTGCTAATTTGTTCTTAGTTCAAATATATTTTGTATCACATTTTATCCAATGAACTTTTTGTTAAAAGGATTATAACAGCGAATGACTGGCAGAGTCAAGGTATAAATATAAATTTCATACGATTTCATATTAGAAAAATATTTAGTGACCTGGTAGGCTCTATCGCGATAAACTGAAGAAACTAAGCAAAAAACGACAATAACATAAACATCTATGACTAAATTCGCTTTAAGAATCTTGAATCGGCTGTTGCACGGGATAGTGGACTTGCACGCTTCAGCTTAAAAGTGCATAACTCGGCAACCAGAAGAGGCTACAAAGTGTTTTTTTTTTAAATGAAAGATAAAATCATAAGGAATAATTTGTATGAGAAAAGGTACAAAAGAAAATTCGAGCTCGAAATGAAAAATCAAAATCAAATATTGTTTTGCATTTTTTACATTAAATTTTGAATTTTTCTTTTCTAAATTTTTACAGAATAAAGTGCACTAAATTCTACAAAAGTCCTATAAATTTTGTTAAAATCGATTAGAAAATGTATGAGCTGTAGTATTTTCAAAAAAATTCACCAAAAAAATTCAAAGTGACATAATTCCTACAATTTTGAAATATTTTCAAAAATATTTTAGTACAATGTCTCACCTACCTAACACTATTATTTCCCCTAGTTTAAAGAAAATCGTCATATGGCTAACAATTACTTTGATATTTCTGACCTGGAATCTCTCTAATAAGAGTCAATAAACCGTCCTCTACATATATGCTGGGACGTTCTTTTACAAATTGAACAGAAAATAGACCGACCCATTTTTGATTCAGCTAAGATGACTTTATTAAACATTTAAGAAATAAATAAATAAAAAGAAATAAATTAAAATCATCACTGTTGAAAATTGATTTACTTATTTGTATTAATTAATTAGTAAATTTTATTTATTTATTTCTTCAATTTTTAATAAAGTCATCTTAGCTGATAAATAAGATTATTTAATTGAAAATATGTAATAATCATTTATATTTCAGAGAAAAACGATATGAGAGAAGAAAATGGGCCGTGCAATGTAACCCGCGCGCCGGTGTGGCGTACCGCGAAACATAAATTAAATTTTTTCGGACAGTACTAATTATTTGTTCATTGATTAAAAAATCGTTTTCGAAAGGAAATTTAACGTAGAATAAGATAAAAATACTAAAAAATTGATTCATGGGTGGGGCAATTGTTTAAAATCGATTAAATAATTTCAATTGTTTATAATAATTTGAATTTGTTAATAGTTTTTCTTTGAAGTATTTTTTTTTATTAAATCTCGTTCGGTTACCAATAAAATGAAAAAAAATAAAGTCTCTAACTCAAATAGAACCGGAGTTATGATGTTTTAAAAAATAGTCTTCAAGTCAAAAATCACCAAATTCTCAACTTTTCAATCCTTTCTATTAAAAAAAATTTAAAAATCCTCGAATTCTTTCTTTTTCCATAAAGAACCCGTAAAAAAAGTTTTAGCTGAATCAAAAATGGGTCGGTCATTTTTCGTCCAAATCTTTACGCTTTGTAAAAGAACGTCCCACATGAGTTCTTAATCAAATTGTTTAATTACTTGAAAATCTTCAATGTCTATAATCTTAAAATTCGATTTTTCCATTGTAATTCCATAAAATTTATTTCTATCTGTAGGGATAAAACGAATATTGGATTTTAATGTCACATTTGGACTATTTAAATTTTTTCGTTTTTAGTATTAACACTAAACTTTTTTTCGATCTATATTAATAATTCTATTTAAACAATAACATGTAGCGCTACAGAGCGAAAAAAATCTAATTACAATATTTATTAAGTAAAATGAAATCGAATTTTGAGAATAAAGCTGAGATATTCAACATCCTTATCTTTAATAAACATTTAATTCATTTCTAGATCAGATACTTTATTCTAGCAAATAGTTTCAATTTAATTGTTTATTTTGTTCTCTTAATTTTTTTTATTAGGCTCTTGGAATATGATGCCTCCGATAAATTATTTCGAGAGATAATGGAACAATTAACATTAAGAGATCGGGAACCACGAACATCACAAACATTTGCTCACTTATCAGCGAATATTCGCATTAAAATGAAACAGTATAGCAGTGAAGTTCGACAGCTGAAGTTCAAAGTCGAAGAAGCTTCGAAACAACGAAACATGTATCCTTGACTCAAACAAATTGGATTAAAATGTAATGTAAAATAATATGAAATATATTTTAGGCAGACTTTTTCAAAATTTCTTTTAAAAAGTAACTTTTTTTTAATGAATATTGAATAACTTTGAAGTTAATAGGAATCCAAAAATTTAGTAAATATATAGCATATGGAAAGTTTATTCATTTCAGTAAATTTGTTTTTCTGTTATTTTTTTTAAATAAGTATAGACCTTAAAACTTAAACGATCACAGAACTGCAGAGGAGGCTGAACGTAGAACCAGACAAGTCGAACAACTCCAAAGTAAAGAGATTCAGATTCAACAAGTGTTTGACTCTCGCAGAAATGATATGGTCATGTCACGTACGGCTCTAATGACTCCTAGATCTGGAGCTTTTGCAGATATTGGGACAACCAGCTGGGGAATTGACGATGACGATGATCAACTCCTAGATATTCAAGTTTCGGTAGCAGATCTTAAAAGTGAACAGCAACGATTACTAGACGGTATTAAATTATTAATTTATCTTAAAAAAATCACTTATTCTTCTATATACATTCAATTTTGAATTATCTTTTTTAGAACAAGATCAAGGATTAGAAGAATTGTCTAAAGTAATTTCAAGGCAAAAACAAATTGCTCACACGATTCATGGCGAAGTAGATCATCATAACGGTAAATAAAAATTCGCTTTTTATTAATCCCAGCGTTTCCCGGGATTTTAAGAGATTTCAAATGAGTTTAAGGGTTTTTAAAAAGAGTTCAAAAGGGTCTAAGGGATAGATACAAAATGTATAGTAGATTTGAAGGATTTTAAAGAATTGATTGGAATTTTAATGGATTTCGAAATATTTTATACGATTTAAAACATTTAAGAGTCATGGGGAAAAATTATCATTATCACTTTTTGAAAAAAATTATATTTAAAAGTTTTGATCCTGAGTCACAAATATAAAACAAGGTAATGAATTACGTATCCTTGTTCCTATATTCCTTATTTAACAATATTAAATAGAAAAAAATAACATCTAATAGTAATAAGCTGTAAGATAAAACTCTTATTTCATTTTTTTCAAAAAGTGATAATGATCGTTTTTCTCCGTGACCTTTTGTTTAGAATAATTTTTAAAGTTTTCAAAGGCTTTTAGGAGATTTTAAAGATAGTAATTTTATGGTATTTTAATGAATTTTAAGAGATTTCAAAATATGAAATGATTTTAAAGAATTCCAAGGTATAATTTTTGAAATATTTTTTTAACGGCGTATAAAGACCCTCACTGCATTGTCCACATGATATTTTATGAAACAAAGCCTTTTTCGCTGATTCACATAACTCAGGTTGTGTGCATCTTCATCAATAATTTCTTTGTCCATTGTTAATAGTGATAATTATAAACTAGCTGTGAATTCGATCTCGGGTGTTCTATAATATTTAACTATATTTATATTTTTTTGTGCTCATTTTTGAGCACTTTGCTTCCTCATTATGATAATGTTGCAAATAAATTTGCTTTTCCTCATAGAGGAAGCATTAACGATTTTTTCATTTAAAATTAAAAATAATCATAATTTTCTTAAAATTCAATAAAATTTATTAATCATACAGGTCAATCGATTCGTTTCGACGTAAGGAATCTTTCTTTCCTGTACATAAGCTTTGAATTTTCATTATTTGAGAAGTTATAGTCGAAAAATCAATTTTACAAAAATTTAAAATCTACATCAAAATTTTAAAATTCAATATTTTGAAAAACCCTTTGGCACGTTTTGAGATATTGGTGGTGCCAATTTATCCTACATATCCACACATCCAGACAATTGATTAGAATGTTGTATTAGACATTTATCACGTGAGGAAAGTTTAATAAAACGATTTTAAAAACATTAGAAAATGTATCGAAAACAAAGTTTCCTTTATGAGGAAGCAAAATATGTCTTTCTTTTTGCAAAATCTAAAAAGGCAGTATTTTTAATGTAAGGATCCACTCTTAGTTTTAAAAAATTCGTTAAAATATCACTCCTTTGATCAGATCCAACGGGCTGTCAGCCTCTCTGCTCCCCAGAATCCCTTAGCCGATATATGAGTGATTCTAGGTGTGTTAAGTTGGCACAACACTATTGTCAGATTAACATATAAACTATATCATAATTTAAGGCTCATTTAATGCCCTATTTCGAAATTTAATGCTCAACGTTTATTATTAAAAAAAGCTGATTGCGCTAGCTTAACGTTAAACTGGCACCATCGCACTAATAAAAAATTAATTAACACATTTCTGATAATGCCATAATTTAAGGCTCATTTAAGGCTCATCAAATGTCAAAGGCCGGATTTTATCAGATTTTTTTTTATAAAAAAAAGCTAATTGCGCTAGCTTAACGTTAAGCTAGCACCACCGTACCTGTAAAACCCGTTAAAAAAATAAATAACGCATTTTTAATAAGGCCATAATTTCAGGCTCATTTAAGGGCATGTGATACTTCACCATAAGAGCAAATTAGTTATACCAATTATAAATTCATCATAATAAATATTTTTAGCTAATAAGAGTCAATAAACCTTCGTATCATGTAGACGAAGGTTTATTGACTCTTATTAGCTGAAAATATTTATTATTATGAATGTATAATTGGTATAACTAATTTGCTCTTATGGTAAAGTATCACATGCCCTTAAGGCTCTAGAAATATTAAAGAACGAAAGTTGTCCGATTTTTTGATTATTAGATTTTTTAAAAAACAAATATGTGTTGTGCCAGCTTTTTTTAATAATAAACGTTGAGCATTAAATTTTGTAATAGGGCATTAAATGAGCCTTAAATTATGATATAGTTTATATGTTAATCTGACAATAGTGTTGTGCCAACGTAACACACCTGGTAATTCTCCACAAACTTGTAACTTCGGAAATAGTTTGAATTTTGAAATGATTGAACACTTAAAATATTCTTAAAAGTATAAACAATTTATCTAAATAAACAAATAAAAATCGATTTTTTGAAAATCTCATGGTGGTGTAACCCCTTAAGGCCAATAAACCTAAACATTATGAAAATAAATAAATTTGAAACATTTTTCCAAAAAAAGTTGCTCTTGTCAAAAGTGCCCTATTTTTGGAGAATCACCCATATAGAAAGAGATAGATGCGAGTAGAAGACGAGTTCTGCATTCGTTGCGCGAGACAAAAACGCGTCAAAAAGTCGCATAACATATTTTCTTCAAAAAATGCACGAAACCACATATTTGAGAGCGTGTAAAGCGAGCTGAAAGTTACCGTTTCCAGAGATTAGAATAGCGCGACTACAAAATTCTCCGACAGAGGCAGTACTGTCGCGAGTTTTTTTTTACTCCCAGCTGGAGTTTTTTTTACTGCTCTGGAAACAGCAACTTTCAGCTCTCTTCACACGCTCGAAAATACGTGGTTTTCGTGCACGTTTCGTGTTACGCGATTCGTGGCGCTCCTCTGGTGGATTAGGTGGATAGAACTGAAAGCTGCCACAGTATCCAAAAATAATGTTTGAACTGTTTGAAAATTATGTGATTAGCATCAGCAACACACTCTCTCTCGACATATTTTTGCGATCCACCACCCGCATAATTTACCAAATCACTCACATTTAATAAAAAAGGCATTTTTTAATTTTTTACATTTGACATTTCTAAAACTTTCAAATTCAAACATTATTTATGGATTATTCTGTGGCAGCTTTCAGCTCTATCCACCATTGTGAGTGTTCGCCGCCGCGCGCCGTGCCAGAAAGAAAATTCGGGGTATACGGTGCACTATCAAGCGCTAGAAGCTGACCCGACTGAAAACAACTAGCTGTTTATTAAAAAGTATCCAACGGTTCACTCTGAAATTTTTATGATTACTATGCATTTCAGCATAGTAATCTTATAGTACCTATATTATTTATTATTGAAATAATCTAGTTATTTATTATCCAATATAGTATTAATTAATTCATTAAAAATTAATATTTTTGTATTATAAAAGTTTGTTTTTCTGGTTTATGAATTTTCAAATCATAGAGTATTAATATGCCACTGGTGATTTGTAATATTAATTAATTTTAAAACAATTATAAACAATATTCAATACACAGCATTAATTAGACAATTAATAAAGGAGATATTTATAGTTTTTTTTTTTTATTATTTAGAGTAGTTTTAAGATTTTAAATCAAGTGCTAATTTTAAAAACCATTTAAGATGATTTTATTAATCATTACAAACGCAAAAGGTTTGTGACGATGATAAATATTATACACAATTTTAATATAAACGAGTCGAAAGTTATCCTTCAATATCATTATTTTCACTGTCATTTACTCATTTTTCATGTAAGAATCGATTTTCAGTATATTTACAATAAATTTCGTCATTATTAGGCGATGAAGTATACACATATATATACATCCAGTATACGCATATACTGGGTGTATCGAGAATTTTCTATCTGGTACCGCGCGCGACAACGACAAACACTTACAGTGGACGGTGCGCTATCAAGTGCTAGACGGTGACCCGACTCTAAACAACTAGCTGTTTATTAAAAAGTATCCAACGGTCCACTCTGAAATTTTGATGAGATATTCTCAAAACTATAACGAATATTACATTCTCATCAGAGAGAATGTATTAGATTTGTGTAAAATTTGACACCCCCAGTTTTCATCAAATGTCCACGTTTTGGGACCCCCTGAACCCGAAAAACATGTTTTTACGAATGTGTCTGTCTGTCTGTAGATTTTTAGTTTGTGAGCACGATAACTTTCGATTGACGAATTGACCGATTGGATTGTCCTTTGGTATACTCTTTTAGTGTCCTAAAATGAAGGTCAAGTTCGTTAGCCAGCCATTTTGGATAAAAATTTAAAAAGTTGGAGCATTTTGAAAATTTTTGAAACCACTTTTTTTTTTTTAATTTAAAAATTTTAATGACGGATGTTCGTAGTACTCAAAAAGACGAACAAATTTTCTTAATAACTTTTTTGAATAAAAAAAAATTGAAAGACATAATATTTTGAAAATCCAAAAAAATGAAATAAAACTTGAATTAGAATCCAAATAACGCACGATATAAAAAAAAGTCTAAATATGAAAATTGTTTCTTTTTGAACACCCTATAGGATAGGCATAAAAACTTTTTGAATTTCCTTAAAAAATCGAAAATTCAAATTTTGAGCCAAACAACGCGAGATACAGAGAAAATGATAAGAAACATAATTATTGGCCTTGAAAAGATCTACAAGTTCCCCTTGAACCATTTTTCAACAGGATGAGTAGTTTTCATTTTAATCATGAAAAATATTGTTAAACACAGCCAAGCGCGAAGCTCGAGTGCCCTGATGAGAATGTGCCAGCCCTGTCCGACTCTTTCAAGAGATGGCCGTAAATATATGGCCCCCACATGGTAGTACCTAGTAATCCCGACTGAGGGCGCAGTTGCGCATCAGCCTGACTTTGACATTGTCTCTTATGGAATAATATTACAAATAATTTAAAAAAAACGATTATTTAGTGATAATTAAGTGCTGGTGCGTGTTAGAAATTCAACATTAACATTTTGTGAAAGTGTGGAAATCAAAAATATGGGTCGTTATAAAGGTTGCAAGTGTATTGTACCTAATTGTAATTCGGGGTACGACAATAATAAAGAAAAATACCATCGGTTTTCTGTTCCATTTGAAGAGGAAATTTTATCCAAATGGGCAAAAGCAATCCCGAGAAAAGATTTTTATCTTGAAAGGTGGTATGATAGTGTGTCAGAAGCATTTTCCGCCCGAGGACATAATTTTAAGACGTGAGGTTAAAAATTCTGCCGGCAATGTTATGGCATCGGTATGTTTACTTACCTAGTTTACCTAGAGATATTAAAAAAAATCTAATGAATTTACTATAAAATACATTTCCACGGTCCCTAATTAGAAGTTCTGACTTTTATTATTTATCGGTAAATAAAAATAATTTAAATGAAAGCTGTATTATCTTAATTTATGTTAAGTTAAGATTTTTTAACTCCGAAATTTTGCTACGTGAATAGGAACCGCAACTAAGAATAAAAGCTTTAAATAATTGTTAATAAATAATAATGATTACAATAATAATAAATTGTGTAATATATTGCATATAATTTATATATTTGTATAATAATAATGTTAATAATGTGATTTTCGAATTGTAAGCTGTGATTTTAATATATTTTAAAACAATGATATTTAGAAAATAAACAGTTGGTTCAATAAGAAAATGAGATTTTATAACATAAAAATTACTATTTGTTAATTAATGTGATATGATCATATTAATATTATAAATATATTATATTTATATAAAAATGCATTTTAATAAAACGCTTCTCTAAAAACCATTTTTACTCTATTCATTTAATTGCAAAGTATTATTAATTTAATCTAATTGTTACATTACTTTGACACATAATATATGGAAAAATTTAAATCAATTAAATGTTTTTCCTCTATTCCTATCATTGTTTTTTAAGACTTTTTTTTTGCTGAAAATTTGTAATATATGTTTTTATTTATTTTAATATTTCCATAAGTATTTTTTATTCATAAGTATAATTTTTTAAATTATTTGTAACATTATTCCATAGAGACAATGTTAAAGTCAGGCTGATGCGCAGCTGCGCCATCAGTCGGGATTTGCAGATACTACCAAGTGGAGGCCATATGTTTACGGACGCTTTCTATACAAAAATCGAGGAGTAGTAATTTAAATAAAAATAGGTGCAAGCGTCGCGTAGCGCGCAATACGGAGCGCGAAGCGCGACGCGTGTACGAGAATGTGCCCGCGTAAGCGGGCAGATTTTTTTATTTTAATTTTATGCCATTTATTTAAAATAATTGCATATTTCTTATGTAAAAAAAAAGGAATATTTTTTTCATTCATGGCTATTTGCAAAGAGTAGGTAATTTTAATTTTTAATTTTACCTGAAAATTTCATTGTTTTCTAGGGAATAGTTTACGAACTGGAAGATTTTTAAAAATACCTAATTCTTTCTACTCCAGATGTTTAAACACTTGTAACTTGAGAAATTTGCATATCATATTGAAATAAAAAAATACGTGTCTATTTGTTTTGTATCTAAAACACGAAAAAATATATTCGAGGCGATTTTATTTTTCAGTTCTAAATATGATGTCGAATGACCCATGTATATGTATAGATTTTTTTTCATATTGTACATTTTCTAATTTTTTTTCCATTTTTTCAGAAATAATTGACGATTTAGCGGATCACATCGATAGAACCGATGAACGTTTAATTCAAGGAACTCGAACGGTACAAAGTATCAGTGAAAAGGATAGTACGTGGGGTTACTGGATTATTATCATTATTCTTTTAATAAGTATAATAGTAGTCATTTTCGTTTAATGGTACAGTTTGTGGATATTCTTTTCTTAGGACAAATTAATTGCTAAAAAAAACTTAGTTTTTAATTTGCCAATCTTATGATGAAAACTGTGTCAATTCCTTTAGAAAATTTTTTAAGTATTAAAATTAAGTATTTTTTAAGTATTTTTAAGTATTGAAAATATTGATAGTGATATAACGATAGTATGAAGAAGGTTTTTGTAAAATTAATGAATTAGGAGGAGCATTTACCTAGAAGTATTTTTTACACAAGGCCATGTCATGCCAAATAATGAGTTATGAGAGAAACCAATAGTATTAACCATTAAGGGGGTATTCTGGTCTAGAAAGCAGATTTTCGGCCGTTTTTTGAAATTTAATTTAAAAAAAAAACAAAAAATATTTTTAATATCCATTTTTTTACCATGTCTTTATTGATATTTTGACAATACAGAAAAAAAGTTTCACACAAAAAAATTTAAAAAAGTTAGAGGGGGGGAAAGAAACAGGTGTGAAAAAACGGTGCATCCTGGCCACCATGATTCCAACTCTCCTGGTGATCTGAAAAAAAAAACCAAAATAAATTCTCAATCAGTAAGGATGCTGTTATAGCCCCTACCTCGGGGAACATGAAAAAAATTTTCTTTACAAAATGGCGACTGTCTGAAATCAAAAATAAATTTTTTACCCTTTTTTTTGATGTTCCTCAATTTTTTAAAAATAGTAAAAACCGACATTTTAACACGAATCTGGTAGGGGCTATATAGAAGGTTCACACAAAATTTCAAGTAAATCGGTTGACTAGAACTTGAGATATCGTGGTGGCTATGTCGAAAAAGTAGTTTCGAGAAAAACGCGTTTAAAAAATTAAGTAAAATTTCAGGCAGTCTAAGTCATTTAATAGAGCGCTATACTTACATTTTGTCAATCAGCCATTCCTGATTCATACATCGGACCTTCTTCTTCTTCAAAATAACTTATTGCATTTTTATTTTAAAAAAGAAATTATAAAACGGAGCAAAATTGTAGGCTCTGATGACTTTTGAACGAAAATTTTGCGTATTGTTCCACTGTGGCGGCCAGACCAGTTTAGTTACTGCGTCACTAAAGTAGCTATAGCTTTATAAATAATTGCAATTTTTAAAATTTGTCAAAAAAAAATCGATTTTTTCAAAATTCTAGACCAGAATACTCCCTTAAACGGCACACTTCCTAAAAATTACATAAAAAGCACGCTGGCCGCTGGGTATTTAACATCTAAGTTAAATTAAGTTTAACATCTAAGTTAAGTTAAGACGGTGTTAAATATTTTGTTACGAAAAATTGATCGAATATAGTATCACATATATTTTTCTTAAAGTGTTCATTTTAAAGAAATTCATTTATTTTAAATGTTAAAAAAACTACTGTTTGAAAAAAATGATTTTTACTCAAAAATTCATAACTCACGTAAATATAAATATTTTTACTTAAAAATTTAGGAGTGTACTCTCGAAATACTGTACTTTTATAAAAAAAAAAAAATTATCGCAATAGTGTTGGGACAATGTTGAACACTCACTAATTTTTCTGCGTCTACTTTGAGCGGGTGCTGCACGTATAGTATACTACTCTACTATACTTTTACTTTGAGGTCTTAACTAATGCTACATGACGACACATACTCAATTTTCTCGAATGTAGTTCGGTTTATTAAAACGCAAAGGTAGCGTACTAACAAAATATACCCAGTGTACCTTTTAAGGATTAAGGGGTTAGGTACAGTCGCGAGGCCAAAAAAAAAACGATTTTTTTGAAAATTTATTTAAAAAGAAAGTTTTAAATATTTCAAGATTAATGTTTATAAGTTCGAAAGATATATATTTCAAGAAGTTACAGTAATTTTTTCATTTAAAGACAGTAATAAACAACTGAATTACGGCCAATATGCCAGAGGTCCAGAAAAAAAATTTGTTTTGACTGAATCATTTGAAACAAAAAATCCCATAAGGAATTAGTAAAATATAATCATCTTATGTACTTGACGGAGGAATTTTATCAAAATTTAATTTATTTACAAAATTCCGGATGTCTAAAGTAAAAAGTTGGTTTTTACTTGGTCATTTTTCACTTCACAATAAAGTAAAAATTAAAATTATTTCTTCGTCAAGTACACCACAATTATGTTAACTGGTTAAAATTTTGTAAGGATTGGTACTGTCTTTGAAAACGTTATTTCGAGAAAAACGCTTTTAAACCGCGTTATGTTCTGATATACTTGAAATTTGTACACAATACTTTGGAAATATTATACTTTTTGAAAATGCAAAAAAATCAATTTCTTATGTAAAAAAAATCATATTTCTTATGTAAAAAAAAAAGTTATAACCCTTTAAGGGCGTTGGATAATCGGGACTTGTAACTTTTTTCGGGTGCCCCCCATTTTCATCACGGCCCTGTCCTCTCAAACGCATGAGAAAAGATATGGCGTGTGTGAAACACACAACTTGAATGTTTTTTTATAGACACAACAAAGACTGTAAATAAAAAAAACGCGTTGTAAAAAATTTTTAACGTAAATAAACTTTATTATTACGACGCGAATTTCACGACCCGATTCGTAAAAAGAGAGGAATCTACTTACAAAATTTTCGTCAACTAGACGATGCAAGATGACAGCAGCGCGCTCACGAAGCGATAGCGGTAATTGTTTGTACTAGCAAATTTCGGTCTAGTTGACGAAAATTTTGTAAGTGGATTCCTCTCTTTTCGCTCATCGGGTCGTGAAATTCGCGTCGTAATAATAAAGTTTATTTCCTTCAAAAGTTCTTTACAACGCGTTGTTTTTATTTACACCCTGTGTTGTGTCTATGAAAAAACATTCAAGTTGTGTGTTTCAGACTCGCCATGTCTTTTTCCCGGCATATCTTCATGCTTCCCCTGCCCCCCTACCTCAATGCCTGTCATCTTACGTTGACTAGTTGACGACAATTTTGTATAAGTCGATTCCTCTCTTTTCACGCATCGGGTCGTGAAATTCGCGTCGTAATAATAAAGTTTATTTACGTTAAAAATTTTTCACAACGCGTTTTTTTTATTTACAGTCTTTGTTGTGTCTATAAAAAAACATTCAAGTTGTGTGTTTCACACACGCCATATTTTTTCTCATGCGTTTGAGAGGACAGGGCCGTGATGAAAATGGGGGGCACCCGAAAAAAGTTACAAGTCCCGATTATCCAACGCCCTTAATTGCATATATTAAACTTATTGATCAGGTGTATCATTGGTGAATTATAACATTCTTTCTGTTTAAAAAAGGGTACAATGCATTTCAGCATAGTAATCTTATAGTACCTATATTATTTATTATTGAAATAATAGTTATTTATTATGCAATATAGTATTAATTAATTAATTAAAAATTAATATTTTTATATTATATAAGTTTATTTTTCTGGTTTATTAATTTTCAAATCATAGAGTATTAATATGCCACTGGTAATTTGTAATATTAATTAATTTTAAAACAATTATAAACAATATTCAATACACGGCATTAATTAGACAATTAATAAAGGAAATATTTATAGTTTTTCTTTAATTATTTAGTAAGACATAATATTAGAGTAGTTTTAAGATTTTAAATCAAGTGCTATTTTTAATAAACAAGTAGTAATTCCTTACATTTAAGATGATTTTATTAATCGTTACAAACGCAAAAGGTCTGTGACGATGATAAATATTATACACAATTTTAATATAAACGAGTCGAAAGTTATCCTTCAATATCATTATTTTCACTGTCATTTACTCATTTTTCATGTAAGAATTGATTTTCAGTATATTTACAATAAATTTCGTCATTATTAGGGGATGAAGTATGAACTTATACACATATACTGGGTGTATTGCGAATTTTCTATCTGGAACCGCGCGCGGTAACGACGAACACTCACAGTGTTCGTGACCCGACTCTAAACAACTAGCTGTTTATTAAAAAGTATCCAACTGTCCACTCTGAAATTTTTATGACATATTCTCAAAACTATAACGAATATTTTAATCCTGGAAAAAACGATTTTAAACATCTCCATTTTCCGTAAATAGCATTTATTTAAAACAATTGCATATTTCTTATGTAAAAAAAAAGGAATATTTTTTTCATTCATGGCTATTTGCAAAGTGTAGGTAATTTTAATGTTTAATTTTACCTGAAAATTTCATTGTTTTCTAGGGAATAGTTTACGAACTGGAAGATTTTTAAAAATACCTAATTCTTTCTACTCCAGATGTTTAAACACTTGTAACTTGAGAAATTTGCATATCATATTGAAATAAAAAAATACGTGTCTATTTGTTTTGTATCTAAAACACGAAAAAATATATTCGAGGCGATTTTATTTTTCAGTTCTAAATATGATGTCGAATGACCCATGTATATATCTGGAATTGGAAAATCACAGATATAAAACTTAAATGAAATAGACAGCTATATAATAACTTCAAAAATCATAAAATTTAATTTTTTAGTACAGTCGTTCTACAAACAATTGATAAATTTTAATGTCCTTTAAAAGGAGTTCGGAAACATTATATATTAACAAACTCTAGTTATTTTAACTTAAATGACTTTTGGGTTGATACTTAATCAGTTTTGTACAACCAGAAATGATTCATGAGGATCTTAGGCGGTAATTTGTTTCTCCAGTGTAACTGGTATCAATTCCAATTTTTTTAAAAGTGCCTTGTGACTTGGGTCTCTTCCTCTGAACCTCCTGAATATTTCACTTGATGAGTAACTGCCTCCTAGAGCAAGGAACGTTTCTCGATACCTGTGTCCAATAACTTTTTGTTGAGCTTTGTCATCAGCGGGAATTTCTTGAAATGCACTAAAAACATCAGCGGCGAGCATTTCCGACCAAAGATCACTAACAAAAAATTTAGAACAAATTAATTTCAATAAAATGCTATTTTCATATTTAATACTAAAAACCGAAGGTATATTTTTAAGTAGCTCAATAAATATTAGTTTTTGGTATGTGTGTCACGATCCAGCAATTTCTTAAAAACGCGTAGAGATAAATTGATGAAATTTTGCATAGTTATTCTAATATATACCTAGTTGAATTTCTTATAAGGGTTTAACAAGTTTTATGTACTTTTATAATTTTCGTAAAATTCATTTTTCCACGATAATTCGCAAATATTGAAAATTTGAAGTTGATGTGCGGAAAATGAAGATTCCTTTTATCGAGACAAATCAATTGACCTATATGATTAATGCATTTAACTAAAAAATAAGAAAGTTATGCTTTATTGTAATTTTTTAAAATGAATTTTTCATGTATAACTTCTCAAATAATCAAAATTTAAGGCTGTAATGATGTAAAGAAAATAAACTTTTCTTTGTGTTGAAACGATACAGGTGACCTAATATTAATTCAATTTATTAATTAATTAATGCTTCCTCTATGAGGAAGCAAATCATATTTGCGTTCAGGAATCAAAGTGCTCATTGAATGAGCACAAAAGTTGATACAACTTCACAGCTAGTTAAGAAATATACCTGTAATAAGCTGCAGCCATGTTTCCAGAGAATATTTCACCGAAAGAACACACGTGTGAGTCTTCCTTGTATTCTGGGATAACGAAATGCCTTTTCCACAAACGAGCCATTATTTGCACCCAAAACTCTTCTCTACAAAAAATGCATTTTAGAAATTATTTTTAATAAATAATGTAATAGAAAATCAAAATCATAATCAAAGCTTTTAAAAATAATAATGCAATTACCGAATCCATTTAAAATCAAATACGTTCCGCACTTCAAGTCGCATAATCTCTCGAGGACAAAATATGTTGTTTTTTGGAGGAAATTAAGGGCATGTGATACTTTACCATAAGAGCAATTTAGTTTACCCAATTATACGTTCATAATAATAAATATTTTTAGCGAATAAGAGTCAATAAACCTTCCTCTCATGTACACGAAGGTTTGTTGACTCTTATTAGCTAAAAATATTTATTATTATGAATGTATAATTGGTTAAACTAAATTGCTCTTATGGTAAAGTATTACATGCCCTTAAGCGATACGTATTTTTGCAATTTGGGAAAAGAAAATCTCGTTTTGTGACCTGAACTCGAAAAACATGGTTTTACCACTATGTCTGTATGTGTGTGCGTGTGTAGATTTTTATTTTTTGTTTACGAGAACTCGAAAGAATTGGACATTTTTTATGAAAATTAAAAAAGAGCATTTTGAAAATTTGAAAAAATAAATATATATAATTTAAAGCCAAATAACGCGTTATACAGAGAAAATTAGAAGAACATAATTATTTGTCTTTAAAAGATCTACAAATTCTCCGTTGACCATTTTTTAATCATCAAAAATAATAAAAACTAGGGGTGCCATTGTGAGCACACAATCTCATCACACTTCGCGCGCTTGGATACGTTTACCAACCTTCAATGCTGCTATATAATTTAGTTTAAATTACTTTAGTTGCAAATGAAGAAGAAAACTAATTTACTTAAGATTCTATCGACCTTAAAGAAAACATTCTCATCAGAGCACTCGCGCTTCAGATTTTATATTTTATTTAAATTTTATTTTTAGCATCTAATTTATTTAGTTATTTAAAAATTATAATCATATTAAACTTTAGACCTTGGTATATATCTTAGAATTAATAGAAAATTAATTTATTTAATGTTCTATTAATCTTAAAAATCCCATTTTCAAAGAAAGATCAAGATATTAGATATTATTTTTAAATCTCATTCAAACCTTGCGATTTGTATTAGAATTAAAAAAAAAATATTTTTGATGATTAAAAAAAACTCATCAAATAATCATCATATTAAAAAATGATCAAGGGAGAATTTGTAGATCTTTTAAAGACCAATAATTATGTTCTTATAATTTTCTCTGTATCACGTGTTATTTGACTCCAAATTTGAATTTTCGATTTTTCAAGAAAATTCAAAATATTGTTACGTCAGTCCTGTAGGACGTTCAAAAAGATATATTTTTCATTTTCAAAATGCTCTAACTTTTTGAATTTTCATCAAAAATATCTACGAATATCTTTCACCCATTAACGTCCAGCCGGACACGTTTTGTACGCCTCTCTTTCCGCGCTCACAGCTATTGCATTTCGAGGAAAAAAAAATAAAAAAATGTATATTTATAGCTTGAAGTGTGCTGTTTCCGGTGATATCACTCAAATTATCGAAAAAAATTTTTTGATCGAAAAATGAAGTTTTAACCAAAAAAAATCCCGATTTTGGAAGGCATTTTTTTTTAAATGGAATTTTCAAAGATATACATACCGGCTTGGAATCATCTTGGAACCGGTCTAGATGGTGGATGCGATGTCTGAATTTAAAGAATATGGGGTTATGAAGTCATTTTGACCAATTAGAAACTTCAAAATGGTGCACGAATTGCAAAATTTTTGCCAGAACATTCATGAATTTTTTTCTCAGAAACGAGGCACTTTATAAAAAAATTACATTTTTGCAATTTATCAAAAATTGGTATTTTGCAAAACCAAAAAATAACTTAAATCGTTTTGAAAAAATTCTGGTTTATTCTTTGACCAATGCTAAGCACTTTTTGTTGTTTGTAATTCTTTATAAAGTGCCTCGTTTCTGAGAAAAAAATTCATGAATGTTCTGGCAAAAATTTTGCAATTCGGGCGCCATTTTGAAGATTCTAATTGGTCAAAACGACTTCATCACCCCATATTCTTTAAATTCAGACATCACGTTCACGATCTAAACCGGTTCCAAGATGATTTTAAAAAAATGCCTTCGAAAATTGGGATTTTTTTGGTTCAAACTTCATTTTTCGATCAAAAAATTTCTTCTTCGATAATTTGAGTGATACAACCGGAAAGAGCACACTTCAAACTATAAGTATACATTTTTTATTTTTATTTTTCCTCGAAATGCAATAGCTGTGATCGCGGAAAGAGAAGCGTACAAAACGTGTTCAAATCGGTTCAGAAATGGCTTCACAATATAAATTTGTCCGCGAAACCGTTTATGGCCCCACTGTGGGTCCGAGCGGAACCTGAGTTTCAGTGACGCGCTCACTTCTAATTGCTGTAACTTCGGAAATAGTTTGAATTTTGAAATTATTGAATGCTTAAAATATTCTTAAAAGTATAATTTACCTAAACAAAAAAAAAATCGATTTTTTGAAAATCTCATGGTGGTGTAACCCCTTAAGGCCATGTAAGACTTACCCGATCCCTACCTTAACGACATTCTTTTCTCTGCAACGCTACGTCTACATTTATTGAGATATCAAATTGAAAATATCTAAAATTAAAGAAAATATGCTAAGGTATGTTTATCTGGTCTTAAATTTTTGTAAAAATAAAAAGATATTCTTTGAAAAATTTTTTTTTTTAAATATCAATATTTAGGACCAGATAAACGTACCTTAATACTTTAGCTTCAATTTTAGAAATTTTCGATTTGATATCAATAAATGTAGAAGTATAATTGCAGAGAAAAAAATGTCGGTAAGGTAGGGATCGGGTAAGCCTTAGATGGCCTTAACTGAGATATTTAAGATTTCCTCCAAGATTCTGGCAGTGTTCATCGTCTTCTTCGCCAGAAAATGTAGAATATATTTGAAATTAAGAAAATACGGATGATTTTTCTGAAAATATGTACAATATAGATTTTCTTAAAAAAACTACACTCATATTTTTTTAAAATATGTAATATCATAGGAAAGACATCTTATGAGTTTTATGAAGGCTAAATTAATTTTGCGGTCAGTAAATTTCTTTCATAAAATTGCATTTCCGCATTTTTCTTGCAGTTAAAAGATGTTCTACGTAAGTTCTTTTACTCATTTATGATATTGCTTATCATATCAGAGAAAAATAAAAAATTCAAATTTCCTAAACAAAAAAATTATCGTGACCACGTAAATGATATAGCCCGCATAAAAATTTTAGAAAATCTTTTTTATACAAACAAAAATTAAAAAAAAAATTATTAAAAGGCCCCTTTTTACAGAAATTGTCAAATGAACAAGTGAAATGACAAATATTTGCTATCATTCTGTGATAGTTTAACTAAACTTTTCTAATTGCGCAAACATTTTCATAAATTTTTTTCCTATCTGGCATTATTTGCAAGGAAAATGCAAAAATTTAATTTTATGAAAAACATTCTCCTGGCCGCAAAAGTATTTTAGCTCGTATAAAATTTATAAAATATCTTTCCTATGATAGTACAAATTCAACCAAAAAATGAAAAAAAAAAAAAAAGTAAGTGTGGTTTTTTTCAGAAGATCGAAAGTTATTTACATGTATATCGAAATTTTTTTTAAAGAACAAAAAATTCAAATTTTCATTTCACAAATTGCAAATATACGCATCGCCTAATTTCCACTAAAAATGAGCATACTTTGACGTAAGGTAAAAGTCCCAATACATGGCCACCTTAAGAATGGTAGGAGTACATGACCGATCCAATACCTGTGCGCACCTGGCCATGTAAAACAACGGCCAGGTATTGGGACTTCTACCTTAATTCTTATTGAAATTCAGTCAACAAAAAATTTCCAATTCTTACCGCTTTTTTACACATTTGACAGTATTTACATGGCCACCTTAAGAATGGTAGGAGTATATGACCGTTCCAGTACCTGGCTGTTCTTTTACATGGCCAGGTGCGGTCAGGTAATGGATCGGTCATCTACTCCTACCATTCTTAAGGTGGCCATGTATTGGGACTTTTACCTTACGAGAGATTTAAAATGAGAACTTTAAGTGTAGAATCTATATGATTTGAAATGGATTCGTTTTCATGATAGTTACTTGTTGTGTAATTCTAAGTCAAATGTGGATAAGTAAAGTTTTTCGCAAAGTTTATATCCTGCCATGTGTGTCCTGATCTTTTTAAGATTTTCGATTGTTTCTTGAGGCAAAGGCTCTCCAGTTTCATAGTGTGCGCTGATTTCTGATATGATGGAAGGTTCATAAACCCTGCAAAATACAAAAAAAAAATAAAAAATAGAGCAGAAAATAATACATAATAAAATAAAGTGTAAAATTCACTGAATTATAATAAACGAGGGCATATTTTGTTCATTAAGTAATTTTTTAAGACTTCAACATATTAATTTTTTAAATCAAAGGTTTTAGAGGTTTTAGACGCAAGGCCCAATGTTGTAATGAGATATTTTTGCCCTGTAAATTCACTTTTTACATTCTCATCAGAGAAAATGTATTAGATTTGTGTAAAATTTGACACCTCTCTTCCCGCGATCAGCTATTGCATTTCAAGTTGTAGTAATTTAAATAAAAACATATAGGCACAAGCGTTTTCAAATAATTATCAAATCAATTTTATCTATTATTTTTAAAATTATATGTTTTTATTTAAATTACTAAAACTTTAAATGCAAACGAAAACTCATTTACTTATGGTTCTATCGACCTTAAGGAACAAATTATCATCAGGGCGCACGCGCTTTGCATTCGATATTTGATAATACATTTTTAATTCCATGTAATTCTTTCATAAGAATGTAAAAAAAAACTAACATTATTTTTTATCAAAAAGTAAAGGCCGATCCAGTCTGTCAATTCTTTAAAAAATTATCGTGCCCACAAATTAAAAATCGACAGACACACAGTCAGATAGACACATTCGTAAAAACATGTTTTTCGGGTTCAGGGGGTCCCAAAATGTGGATATTTGACAAACACTATAGGGGGTCAAATTTTACACAAATCTAATACATTCTCTCTGATGACAATGTAATATCTAATTATAAAGAAGTAGAATTTTTAGGATAGAACTTGGATCCAACATCCTTAATTTGATTTAAGATACCATTGGGCCATAAAATAAGCGCTAATTTCGGCTGAATCCCATTCGACGTTCGACAATCCAGCTAATTCCATGTGACTCACTGTCGTCAGAAGATGTTGGAATGCTTTACCAAACTGAAAAAAATAAATATTGTACGTTATATTAAAGTACAATTATTATTTAAAAAATTTTGAAAATTTCATTTTTCCTAATCATCGACCCAAAAAATAATAGTTACAATTGAAATAAATTAAATATATAAACCTTTTTGAAATATAAAAATTTTTATAATATATAAAAACTTTAAAAGGGATTTGATTTTAATGAATTTCAAGGATTAAAAAAAATTTTAAGGGATTCTAAAGGATTTTATTCGATTTTAGAGACTTCAATGGATTTATAAGACAATTCAAACTAGCTAAGAATTCGATCTCGGGTGTTCTATTTAACTATATTTATATTTTTTTGTGCTCACTTTTTAGCACTTTGCTTCCTCATTATGATAATGTTGCAAATAAATTTGCTTCCTCATAGAGGAAGCATTAACGATTTTTTCATTTAAAATTAAAAATAATCATAATTTTCTTAAAATTCAATAAAATTCATTAATAATGCAGGTCAATCGATTTTTTTTGACGTAAGGAATCTTTCTTTCCTGTACATAAGCTTTGAATTTTCATTATTTGAGAAGTTATAGTCGAAAAATCAATTTTACAAAAATTCAAAATCTACATAAAAATTTTAAAATTCAGTATTTTGAAAAATCCTTTGGCACGTTTTGAGATATTGGTGGTGCCAATATACCCTACAAATTTCATCAATTTATCTACAACTGTCTTTCAGTTAATAGGGCGACAAAAATGGCGACACACACACACACACAAACACATCCGGAAAATTGATTAGAATGTTGTATTAGACATTTATCTCGTGAGGAGAGTTTAATTAAACGATTCTAAAAATATTAGAAAATGTATCGAAAACAAAGTTTCCCCTATGAGGAAGCAAAAAGTTATCATCAGAATTTTTTAGAGATTTTTATCACTAGATTTCAAAGCACCAGAAAAAATTTTCAAAAAGATTTTATCACACTTCAAATGATTTTAAAGGATTTCGAAATAATTTTTACGATTTCAAGATACAATCATCTTCCGATCGAGGGCACTTTTCACGCTTACCCGATTCTACGTCCCCCCCGAGCGTCCCTCGATAGCCTACACTGAATAGCTCGAGCTATTTTAATCCCATCCGATCGAGGGCACTCGACCCCCGAACGGTGCCGTCGATCGGGAGATGAGTGTATTTAGGATGATTTGAAAAGACGTGAAGGGATTTCATGGAATTTCATTTGATTATAATAAATTCCAAGGTAGGCGCGATAAAGTATTAGATGTAAATAGTAATAAATATTATGAAAAAAAATCTGTCCGCTTCGCGGCCACATTCTCATTTACGCTTGTAACTAATATGTTTTTTTTCTTAAATGAGATTAGGCGCGCTCTTGAGTGTGCGTGTTTTGCCTTTAAACACTAAAATCACAATTGAAATTCGTGCGCCAAATTAATTTACTAAAAAGGTTAGCGCACTACGCATGAAGTTAGCTAAAAGGTAACGCATAATGCGGAACGCAATGTGAAATTATCTGAAATGTAGAAATCTAGAACTCAGTGTAAAATTAATCAAGTAATTCATCTCTATGAGGTGCAATCTTGTAGAGATTGTATTGGCGCAAGAGTAACGAAAGGTTGGCTAGTCAGGGACACTTTATAAGATCGGTTTTAGAATCAGTGGTAAGATAGGGCAACGAAAGGTTAGTCAGTCTGGGACTCAGTGAAAGATCGGGCTTTAACAAAAGTAAGAAAATTAAATAGGGATTCATACATGCGTTATAGAATTTCGATAGGCGTTCTATTGTACCAGCTCGGAAAAGATTATGTAATGTAATGAAAAATTTGAAAAAAAAAAATATTCTTGGACAAAATCTCAGCTAAGCTCTTGCGCTGAAAAGCCAAATAATTGACAGGAATAAATTTTTAATTTTTTGTGCTTTACATATTTTATTAATAGTTGGATTAAAAAGTGTTTCATTTCGAAATTTTTAATTAATGTGTTATAAAGCAAAATATTTTTTCATATATTAGCTATTTGAATTACTAAATTTTTTTTAAAATTACGTTTTAAAAAATATTTCTATCCGCGAAAATTGAAATTTGTAAACGAAACTGGAAACTTAAAACAGATAAATCAATGAGCCCTGAAGAGCAACCAGGTGTTAAGCTTTCTTCCATCTTTACAGTATTCACACCCAAAAGAAAGCACTTTTCTATAATCACCTAAATTACAGATAACGAGTCGAGCAGAATCAAGAAATTACACGAACGATGCAAACTACCGGCCATTGGCGCTAACGCTTGCGCTTGAGTATACACAAGAGAGATTTGGGACTGTCTGGGACAGATTGTAAGACTATTCAAAGACTCGAACTTATTTTATACTCGCAGCGTCTCTAAACGCGAAGAATATTTAACATTACACGACGCATCTTATTCCCATTCTAATCTTAACCATACACAGTAATAAATTTTAATTACGCTTACTACATAAGATCTCCTTTACAAAAGGTCCTTTATTCTGAATGGAATCAAAATAAAATCTATATTACGAATAATGTCATTACTTCATCAAACATTTATTTATAGTTATAGGAATGAAAGATCTACTAACTACAACCTGACCGTTTAGAAAGAGTACCTGTACTCGAGCAATAGTCGCTAGAATCAAAGTACTCTAAAATACAATACATTACACATCATAAAAATTATTTCTCCATTTTTCTCCGTGCACAATGAACAGACCGCACTCTACCAAATGGTAAAGTCGTCAGAATGTCGCTGTTGGTACATAATTATCATTTTTTTCAAATGTGAAAATCGGAAGGAAAACACAAATTGGGACAATATATGTTGCAAAGATGTGTTGAAATTGCAATATATACCACATATGTATGAAATATATGTATACCATCTCGGTTTGTGGCACATCATTTGAAAACTAGCTGTGAATTCGATCTCGGGTGTTCCATTTAACTATCCCAGTGGGCACGAAATTAAAGACGTTTCTAGAACATCCTAAAAACGTTTTTAGGACGTAAAGTTCAAAAGACGTTTTTAGAACGCCCAAAAAAACGTCCTAAGTCAGGCTAAAAAGCTTCCTAAAAACGTCTTTGGAACATGGTATGTTTTTAGAACGTTATTTGGCCTGACTTAGGACATTTTTAGGACGTCCTAAAAACGTCTCGAGGCACTTGTGCCCACTGGGATATTTATATTTTTTGTGTTCATTTTTGAGCACTTGGCTTCCACATTATGATAATGTTGCAAATAAATTTGTTTCCTTATAGAGGAAGCATTAACGATCTAATCATAATTTTCTTAAACTCAATAAAATTCATTAATCATACAGGTCAATCGATTCGTCTCGATGAAAGGAATCTTCATTTTCCTTACATCAGCTTTAAATTTTCAATATTTGAGAAGTTATATTGGAAAAATGAATTTTACGAAAATTATAAAAGTATATAAAACTTGTAAAATTAAATATTTTGTTAAACCCTTGTAAGAAATTCAACTAGGTATATAGTAGAATAACTATGCAAAATTTCATCAATTTATTTCTACGCGTTTTCAAGAAATTGCTGGATCGTGACACACACACACACACACATTCGGAAATTTTTTCAGATCATCATATTAGATATATTGCCCTTGAAATATGTTCAAAAAGACCTCTATGAGGAAGCAATAATGAGAAAAATCCCCCAAATTCCATAATAACTGGAAGACGAATAGTGGATTCAATTACCCTTGCAGATAATTTTCAGTGCAACAAGTGTACTAAAATTATCTCATTGAAAAATACAGTAAAGGAAACTAGATTATGTTTGAATTCCATTTTGCATATTGTACTTGAGTTATTCATGTTTTCTATGAGTGAACAATTATATGTATTTTAAACTTGTTTTTCTAAACACAAATTCATATAATGTATTAATGTATGCTGAGTAACAGTGTTGCCACATCGTCACTGCCTACCTCCGCCACCGTCATGTGTCTCGCAAGAACAGAAATAGTATTCTTTTTAATATTACACGGAGCGAAATATGAAGATTTGAAAGCATGAATGTTCACAGTTTTGGACCTAATAATTTTTACATTGTTTCAAAACATGAATTTCAGGAGTTTAACCCGTGAATTCATTGTTTGAAAGCAATGAGCATTAGTTTCGTGGTTCGAAATCACGAAGTCTATGCTTTAAACGCTTGGGAGAGTACATGATTCAAACCCAAGAGTTTCACGGTTTTAAAATGCGAATCTCTTGGGTTCCCTTCCATATTCTCCAAGCCCGACCGCTATAGCCGTTTTAGCAGGTTTTAGCTACAGTATAATATACATGGAGGGGGAATCTAAGAGATTCTCAGTTTAAAACGTTGAAACTCTTGGCTTTGGACGGTGCGCTATTCCACGGTTCTGACCTGTGCTACTCGTGCCTTTGAAGGATGATTTTCATAGTGCAAAATTATGAGTACTGTGTGTTTCGAGCATGAAAACATTCAATGCTTTAGAACCATGAATTTCTTCTTTAAAACTTTGATTCTTTCAAGGTTTTAAACAGTGGGATATTTTCATCGTTTCAAACTTTCATATTTCTCTCCGTGTATACACTCGACTCCCTCAAATTTCATGAAATCGAAAACAGAGGCCCCCCTCAAATTTCACCAAATTCCTTTCTTCATAGTCACATCAATTGCGCATTCGCAGTGCATTTAAATAATATTTTTTATCATTATAAACTGCGCGCCAATAGCAACCAATCAGATGCTCAGCGCCATGGCATGCACAGTGGTATCACGTGCTTGGTGGGAAAAATGCTGGTGAAATTAGAGGGGTTCGAATGTATCTTTTATACTAAAAAAAAGTACAATAATTTTTATTCTTACATTCTCATAAAAGGAAATGTATTAGATTTGTGTAAAATTTGACACCCCAGTTTTTGTCAAATGTCCACATTTTGAGAACCCCAGAAACAGAGAAACATTTTTTTACGAATGTGTCTGTCTGTCTGTAGATTTTTAGTTTGTGGGCAAGATAATTTTCGAAAGAATTGACCGACTGGATTGACCTTTAGTATACTCTTTCAGTTTTTGATAAAAAATAATGACAATATTTTTGTATAGGGGAGAGCAGGGCACAGAGGACCGCTTAACGTTCTTTCGGTGATATAATTATAAATAACACGTACTTTTAATTGAAATTTGGTGTACATATTGCAAAAACTATCTACTTTCGATAAACGCTTTGCTAGAATACATTATTATTTTTAATTTGAGTATATATAACGGCAAATTTAGAAAAACATTTTTGGACCTCTGTGCCCCAGTCCGCGGGGCACAGAGGACTTTGCCGATTCTCTGTGCCACGCATATGTAATTCATATATAAAATATAAATTTTTACTATTTAACGTACTTTGTTATTAAAAAAAGAAATAAAGAAAAAAATGAAAGAACTTTTATACAATGTTTAAGAACAATTCAAACAAATTATATATTCGTTTTCCTCGTCTACTGCAGCACATGCATCATGATGCATGTGCACCATCTAAAATAAAAAATATTTAAATAAATACAAGTATTTGATCAACAGTGAGGATATAAAATTCATAGTCGCAATTTGCATAGGTTCTGTGTGTCCCACCACTACGTGGTCCTCTGTGCCCCCGCAGTCAATTCATAAACAATGCTAACCTACATTTAATACATCGAACATTTCGATAACGAGACTTCGACAAAAAATAAGCTAAGTGAACACTAAGATATACTTAATAAACATTTCAACAATTAAAGCACTTATAAACAAATGAGAAGACTATATGTATAAAAGTTTCTTATAAGCTTTCCTTGAATTTTTGTTTTTTATATTTTTTTTTCCAAAAGCATTGATTCAAAATGCGTCTCGACTTGACACAAACTGAAATAGTCACTAAAGAATGTAATTACGGCCATTACGAAGAGATCGCACCACAAAATATAATTTTATTGAAGCGAACCCCTGTGCCCCGCCGGTCTTCTGTGCCCTGCTCTCCCCTACCTAGTTATTTTTTACATTCTTATGAAAGAATTAAATCCTTTTCTAAAAGCGACATGCATTTCAGACAACTTTATATTGCGTTCCTCATTATGTGTTACCTTTTAGCTAAATTCAGTTTCTATAGATGAAACACGCGCGCCTAATCTCGTGTAGTTAAAAAAATTTGTATCAAATATCGAACGCGAAACGCGAATGCCCTGATTAGAATGTATTCCTTATGTTCGACAGAACCATAAGTATTAAATGAGTTTTCGTTTGCATTTCAAGTTGTAGTAGTTTAAATACAAACATATAGACACAAGCTTCCCACACTAGCGAGCATATTTTTTATTTCGATTTTTCCACAACTTATGATATTTCGGAATTTTTAAAATAATAGATAAAATCGATTTGCTACTTACTTAAAAAAAACATTAAAAGTTTTAAATCAATTTGAAAAAAGAAAATGATAAATGATCAAGGGCGGATCCAAAAGCTGATTTTTTTAGAGGGTGGGGATTCGAAAAGTTATGAAAGAGCTATTTTGTAATACAATGTTCTCTGATGATAGTCACGGTCTCAGTTGGTCCGCACTAACACGAGAGAATCGGCAGCCAATAAGTTCGAGATGTCTCTTTCACTGCCCCATGCACCCCTAACCTTCCCTCTACGCCATTACCAACTATAACTACTGTCCGTTCATTTTACGAAGGCCCCTCTAAAACGTCTGTACATTTTTGAAATTTACTTGTAAAAAAAAAATCGCATGAAAACACAAGTCATACCACAATAAAGCTTGATTTATTGCGCATAAGACAAGTCCACATTTGTTTATGTAAAAAAATTTGTTTATAAACTAGCCCCTGTGAAAAGATAAAAACCAGGGTTTTTTTGCGCAACTCTGCCGTAGCTTGACTTTCGATGACGATATCTAAGAACTAAATAATGCAAAAAATTTGAAAAAAATCATGGCGATACTTTGATGTTTTAACTATACATACGTTAAAATTAAATTTCGATATATTAATAACAATTAAAGGAAAATGCAATTGAAGATGACTATGCTATCTCTCGTAATATATATAGTAGAGACTTATATTT
>UCOK01019228.1:0-31314 GCA_900474325.1 Synergus umbraculus
CTCGGTGTGGTGTATTATGAGCTGTTGAAACCGAATGAAACTATTACAGGGGATCGGTATCGAACGCAATTGATGCATTTGAGTCGAGCATTGAAGGAGAAACGGCCACAGTATCAAGAGAGACATGATAAAGTTATCCTGCAACATGACAATGCTCGGCCACATGTTGCAAAACCCGTCAAGACATACTTGGAAACCCTAAAATGGGAAGTCTTACCCCACCCGCCGTACTCTCCAGACATTGCTCCTTCCGACTACCATTTGTTTCGATCGATGGCACATGGCCTAGCTGAGCAGCATTTCCATTCTTATGAAGAAGTCAAAGAATGGATCGATTTGTGGATCGCCTCAAAAGACGCATCGTTTTTTCGAGATGGTATCCGACAATTACCCGAAATATGGCAAAAAGTAGTGGCTGGTGACGGACAGTACTTTGAATCATAAACAGGTAATCACTTTTTCAGAATAAAGCCTCAAATTTTCGAAAAGATCGGCGGAAGCAAAGTTGTGCACCTAATATAAAAAAATTTCCTTATCAATTTTTCCTTCCGGGCGATAAACTAAGTTGTCTAGACATTTTAAAACACAGTATAAAGATTATTGATCCTACAACTCGCCGGTTTGGGTGGTACCTAAAAAAGCAGATTCAAAAGGGAATAAAAGGTGGCGAATGGTCATAGACTATCGCGCCCTTAACGAAAAGACTGTTGGAGATGCCTACCCACTGCCAAATATCACTGACATTTTGGATCAGTTTGGAGATGCCAAATATTTCACGGTGCTCGATCTCGCTTCAGATTTTCATCAGATCAAAGTCGATTCTGTTGATATTCACAAAACAGCCTTTTCAACACCATTCGGTCACGATTCAACTGGATGCCTTTTGGCTTAAAAAATGCACCGGCTACGTTCCAGAGGGTAATGGATCGCGTACTTACGGGTTTGCAGGGTTTAGAAATGTTTATATATATATATATATATATGGATGACATTGTCATCTATGCAAAGTCTCTGAAAGAACATAACGAGAAGTTAGAAAAATTATTAAGACGGTTAAAAACGGCTGGACTCGTACTGCAACCGAATAAGTGTAATTTTTTATGCAAAGAAATAGGTTATCTACAGCATGTATTATCAGAAGAAGGAGTGAAACCCGACCCGAAAAAGCTAGAAGCCGTAATTAAATTTCCTTTCCTAAGGGTCGTAAGAACGTTAAACAATTTTTAGGTTTAGCCGGTTATTATCGGTGATTCATACCCAATTTTGCCTCTATCGCGAAACTACTAACTTCTCTCCTTAAAAATGACGTGCCGTTTGCCTGGACCGAGTCAGCACAAAAAGCATTTCACCAACTAAAAAACCTTCTTTGTTCAAGACCAATTTTACAATACCCTGATTTTTCGAAGCCGTTCATAATTACTACAGGTAATACCTGACCTCTAATCCTCGACTTTAACCTTTCGATTTCCCATTCTCTTCCTATTTCTAGAAGCTCTTCGAATGACTGAAAGTCGTATCTCTTAATATACGTTTTATAAATGAGACGCATATTTTCATACGCTTTACGCAACTTCCACTCTAGGGGTAAGTGTAATATCTACTGAACGGAGTAGTAAATAATGGATAGACTACACTAGCGGTTGAATCTACTAAACTCCTGTTCATGCGTTAGAATGGTTACACAGGCGCAAATCAGGAACAAAATCGCACATGTATTTACAGGGAGAGACCCAATTAGTGTGCGTACCGTACATGTGATAACGTTTTGAGGGGATCGAGTGTATACTTATCGAAGCAAAGTTCTCAGACTTATATTGAATGTTCTTTCATTTATGTTTGCAGGTTACCTGGACTTCCGAAAAATCAAACCTTATAAATTCTTTTCTTATTACTTATATTCTTTGACGAAATTGCCTACCGTCTGGGATGCGTCAGCCGTCCGTATATGTTTATGAATTTATCATCCTCTGATACTACGTATGTGTTAAATACGTTCAAAACTTGCACTATTTTGCATTTGGCGTGAGAATGCCACATGAACTGTTAAAACATGTGAATGCAGCCATTTCGGTTGGCGCTAGTTTTACTATCTGCCATCAGGGAGCAGCAGCTCTCGGACGTAGGTGCTTACGTAACACAACGTCTGCGCACTCAGATGGAGAGCCCAGCCTGGCTGTTCATTTGCGAATATCTTTTAACATTTTTTACAGTATTTTTGTCAGAATTTCAAGTGGGTGAACCGTACCGAGTTATTTCACCAAGGGAATCGGATTATTTACTCCTTTTGGGTCTTCGGAAGACAAGGTAGGCGCCGCAGTGATTTGATTTCTCCAAAATAAGTTGTTTATACACATATAACAATATGAGTGCACGTTACCAAACTTTCTGCATGCCCATTCTATTTTTGGATAAGATTGCTGCGTTTTTTTCCTTTCTGAATGCCACTTTTTTATGAACCCTTAAGCTTCCAACTCTTTGGAAGGTTTCGTCATTGACTTTTGAAAAAAATTATTCGAAAAGCCTTATGTTCGGGGCCCATATAATTGGCAGTACGTTCCTTTTCAACCTTGGGAGCTTATAAATTTTGTTATCATCTAGTTTATTTTGTTCAGTATGACCTAAGGTTTACTTAGGAAACTAAAATGACGAATAAATATCAATTTGGATCAAGTTGCAATTGTTTTTGGACATCAACTCTAAAAAGAAACTATAGATATTTGAACCACAGTACTACCCCTTCTAGTTACGAGTCTGATGGTTTTCTATCCTATTGTTACGTCTCGGGAGAGATAACATACTCTTAAAATTTAATAGAATTAGAGAGGTTCCTCGTTTTTGAATTGGGAAAGGATTTCTCAATTACAGGGATGAGGATAGCCAACCAGATTTCAAAATAAGAATATATAAAGAGTTAGGAATACAATATTAGTTATTGAATAAAAGAAATGATATAGGATCTTGGTTACAAAGTGAAAAGTGAAACCTCAGCCATTGATAGAAAAGTATTTATAATGTGTACCTGACCATTGTAGTAGATTTATAGTTAAAGTTGAATGTGCACTCTCAAATAAGTTAATTTCGATGACACTTAGAGTTCCGGTGGTAGTGAAAAGATTCGTTCTGAACCGCAGACTCGGTGGTTGAATTTTTAAAGAGATTCCAGATTGATTGAGGGAGATTGGCTGACTGTCTTAGAGCACTTCGGGGTTGTCGCTGAAGGAGTAGAAGTACTGACTCTTGAGGATCATTCCTCAGTTTATATATCATTTTGGGCACCCCCTGTATCTTCTCACCCCGGAAAGGGTTAGGGTGCAATGATGTTCTAGAATGTTCTAGAATATTCTAGAATATTTCAGAATATTTTGTAGATCTGCGATGATTTCATTTGTATTTACTATAAGTTGCATCATTCAAGGTCTTCTTGGAAAGAGGGTGAGAGAGTGCACGTGTCGAAGGGTCGACAGGTCCGGTGGCATTTATTTATTTAATGAGTGACTCCTTATCGCAAGGGTCATTAATGGCTTATTTATATTAAGTTAAAAATATCCAAGATCCTTTAAATATTGTTTACAGATTAATAATTGGGGGAAACTTTAGAATAAATGTTGGTTTACATTAATAAATGACAGCTAAGAAACATTGATTATTGTGGCTGGTCTTCTTGGCTTACAATGAGTATTAAGTTATAAATTATGTTATAATGTTTATAAATAAACTAATTAGAATAACGTCGCGGACGTGACATTACTGTAAAAAAAGCATGGCATGGAAATCTCGAAATATATATTGAAAAGTGGAGGCGGCCATGTTGCATAATGAATTAGCATTGGTATTGAAAGTAGAAAAGAACATAGAAAGGGAAGCATTACGATGACGACCTCGAAGCAGCTGACAGTGGCACTGTTATTATATAACACTCCATGGGAAAGATAGTGAAATCTTTAAGAATCAACCAATCAGAATGAAACTCTTTGAGAACGAAGAAGAAGACGCTGAGTTCTAACCATCTTTTGTCCAACAACTTCCAGAGCGTCAGCATCGCCAGTCAATCTCATTGCGATAAAAGTTTCGTTTTAATGTTCAAATTGCGATTAGTGTTAATTAAATTTGGTTCGATTTGTGTTATAAGATCTTTTCTTACATTTAGAGACATTTTGTTCTGATTTTGCATTCTTTTATTGTGATTTTCTAGATTATGGTTGCCATCTTGATTTTATTCCCTTTTTACAAATAATCAAACCCTTATTTGTCCCCTTTTATGACTCATTTACACCCTTTTATTATTCCCTTTTATGAATATTTGATATTCAATCAATTTAAGTATAATTTTTATTCAGAATTACATCATCTAAGACGTCAGTTGTGTTCTATTGATTTTTCATTTTTACAAACCTTAAAATGCGTCTTTTCAATTATTCAGGTGGATTTCGTCCCCTATTTAGTATCCCTAGCAAAAGCTTCCAATTAAAATTCATTCCGAATCAATCCGAATCATTTCAGAATTTTTATCCGAACTAAACAGTTTTATCCCGATCCAATCCGCGGGAAGTTCTCAATCCGAAACTCATTCAAAAGCAATCCGAATGTATCGGAATTAACCCGCCAATCCAAAATAATCAGAACTAATCCGAACTTTCAATCCGACAATCAGGCCTTTTAATCAAATTGAATCCTAATTTATTCGGTTACCTGAATGAATCCGCCTAATTCTGAAAAATTCGGATAAATTCGGTTAAAAGTCCCTCAGATTGAACTAGGCATAGTTAAATTGGTTCAGGGCAGCGCTGCATCAAATGACCTATTTTGCGATTTCACAAACATAAAGTATAATGATTACATACAATTTTTTACAGATGGCTCAAAATCAGAATCTGACAACTGCGCGAGCTGCACTGAGCGAAGGATACCCGACTGACCGTGGCGGGTACCACACTGATTGGGGTGCTTGTACTGTTTTTATTTTCTCCACGATGAATCGGGTAATCGCCTCAATCATCGTGGCTAGCTCCCCAAACAATGTGGTGCTCGCCCCAATGTGCCACACCTGAACAGTTACGGCGCCTACCCGAATCGTTCAGGCGAGCACCACGCTCAGCGTGGTGCTCACCACAATTTGAAATTCCGAGGTGAGTTGCGCACGCAACCATCTCTGGCGCAACTATCAAAATAATAATAAATAATAACAAACTGAAATTTCGAAAATGATATCTTTTTAATTTCTATATAATTATTATACAATAATATATTTCTATAACTACATTTTCAATTTAAAAAGTCCTTATTATTATGTTAACATTTCCAGAGATGGTTGCGCGCGCAACTTTCCTCGGAATTTCAAATTGTGGTGAGCAATATAAATAATTTAAGAATCTTTAAGAAGCTACATATTTTTCAAATTCAATAATACTCATAAATCTTGAAAGGTCAGAACATTTTTTTAGTTTAGCCCTTGTATACAAAAATTACACCTAAGTCTATAAATTCATAAATAAGTCATATGTCTATTTTATACTTGTACGATTAATAAAATTCATTTATCCTTTGTCTAACCTTCTGTAAATCTAATTTTCAGAAAATTCTGAAGAGCTAGTTTCCGAGGGAAACGTGGAGATAAACGTGACAGATTCTTCTGAGGGTAAATCAGTCAATATCAATTTAGTCAGTTATGCAATTTACATATCTTTTGCCACTTGAATTATGAATCTAAAGCATGCCGATTTTGTTATAGATTATAAATATATTTCAACGATTTCAGAATCTTCACGAGGAAATACTGAAGATGAAGCTACAGATTCATCAGAAGCAGAGGAAGATCCTTTTTAACGTTAGGACGGCTAATAAACCATTAGCTCAGTTATGCAGACGTCTTAATGAATTTAAGTTAACACAAAAACGTGTAAATGTAAAAATACCACCGTTGATAGAAATTTTGAAGGAAAAACAAGGTCAAATTGTAGAATTTAAATATAAGCAGTGCACTATTACGAAAAAAGCAACTAATAATGTAATTTTAACGAACGATAACACGATTCTTGAAGTAAAATCAATCAACAGAAGTCCTGATGATAGTATCTCAGTAAAGGATGTAGTATTAGAAAAGAAAAAACCGATCTTTGCGTATTAAAGAGTAATCCTACGGGTAGCGAAAAAAATTATCCCATAGAAAGTATTGCTTGCAAATTAGTGAAGCTTTCTATTAATTTAGGAGAAGATGAACCAAAAAGAGACTATGTAATTCCATTTTTACACCAGTAACGAATATCTATTTTAATTTTAGTATATAGTAATAAAGATAATGTTTATTCATTAAAGTCAAAATTCTTCAGACGTATTGTATTAGGCATATTATTTACATGAATACATTTTTAAGTTTCGAAAAGGCGCGCCGCGCGACATCATCGCCACCGTGACTAAGCAAACTCAAGTGTGTATGGGTCAGTACTGACAAGTATACACAGAGAGAGACAAGAAAACCAAGAGAGAGGAAAAAGGGAGAAAAGCGGAATAATTGCCAACGAAGAAGCGAACAGTTGGAAAATCAATTCGAAACCAGCTGGTCGACACGAATACGAGCTGCGGGCTCGTGACAGATCAGAATTTTCCAAAGGTGAGAGCTGCGGCTCAAGATTGTCTATTACATCGCGAGTGATTGCCTGGGGACGCCCAGTTGAATATAATCAATCCTAGAAAGTGCAATCAGTAAGAAAATACTCCTGAAATTGGGAAGGAAACGAGAACCTCAGTCCAAAGGATCATCGATTGGGATTCTTGGCTGTCATCATCATCTACCACACAAGGGATCGGGAAGTCAATATACCTAGCTGAAGCTGGTCTGGACCGAATAGTTGATATGAACTATGAATGGATGATATCTTGATGTGTGAGTTCTTTTTAAATATAATTAATATTTGGAAATATCTAAATGTCTGCGATAGCTCACATTCTTAAATTAGGGTGATCAAATCGCGTTATCTCCAGGAATATATAATTGTATTTAACCAAAGGTGGATTTGCATCGTAATCGGATAATCCAGATAGAAATATCTCGATCGTTGTCTAGTAGCATAGAGATCATTCGATTCATTAATTTGTTTCTCGTGCATGCTCGCATATATTAAACTATTGATTATTGAGTTCAAAGTACTCAAGATTCCTCTTGAATAAAGGTTTTGTTTGTAACTATTTTAAATATGGCTTTTTTGAAACATACCCCGCCACGTCCCATAGATGGTACATCACAAGTGTTCGTTTTATTATTGTAATATTATTTTTAGTTAATTGAGGGAGAATAATAATATACCTTCGGCACTAAATTTCAGGATTTACAAGATAAGATATTTTGCCTGAGCGCCAGATCTTTCTTGAATCAGTGTAACGAAATAGAAAATTATTTAAAGATAAGAAATAGTTAGGGCTTTCTTGGCCAACCGATTAAAGAGTTGAATGGGGACTTTCTTGGTCAACAAATTCAATTAAGATAAGGTAAGATAATTTATAAAGATAAGATAATTTAAGAAAAGAGAGATGTTATTCCTGAAATCAAGTGAACCGGAATTTTACCTTCGGCTAGCAAGGCTTAACGCAGTTTGGTAGAGGGGGTGGTTCTCTTAAATTCGCTATAGGTTTCTTAATTCTAATAAATAATCACTCAGATAAATTCATTTTAAAACAATTTACAATGGGTTTATTCAGATGATCGGAATTAACAAAAATCAAAGTTAGAGTTTCAATAATAACTAACAAATAAATTTCTTAGAAAATTCGATAAACATAATTAAATCGTTATTTTCTAAATTTACAAGACAATAATCTAAATTAACAATGAAAATCAATTATTATAACTAATATTTAAAACTAATGCTCAATCCGAGACATTCCATGACTCAAAAGAAAAGATTAAGAAACTAATCGAAAATATAGGTGATGTTCGTAAATCAGCAAGGTAAATTGGGAGAAACATCAGCAATATAGGGTAAAAATCAGAAAATTCAGAGATACAAAGAACTTCAGCAAAAAGACAATAATTTATACCAAATTACATTGTAAGAAAAACAAACTAATCAAAATCAATGAACATGATGAAAAACTCTGTGTTCACGTGCTCGATAAAAGGAAATATTTACTATATCAGTAGAATCAATTCACAAAGCACAAAGATAATTAGCCACGTAAACAGAGATTTTACCGCAAAGAAACAGAAAAACTTTACCAGCTGAATTGTTGTACAATAGCAGTCAAATATCTCTCAGAGTTGCGCGTCTTCGCAAACAAATATAACTACTTGGCAGCTTCGAGAATCACCGTCGGAAAGAGAGTGAGTGAAGTTCCGCACTTCTATAAGTATATTCTGACAGGCGGCCATTTTGATTAGCGTCAACGCTGATTGGTCGGAAAGTTACGCAAGAGAATATGGAAAGTTACCATGTGGCGCGTAATATGTAAGACTACAAGTATGATTTCTCGCCTATTTGCCAAATATTAATACAAAAGTATATAAATCGATGACTGAAACAAAGTCTCTCCTCTCCGATAGTACTGTGAATTAATTAATTTCAGCCCACCAGGCAATAATATGGTTCCTGTATGAAAGACACAATTCAAAAGATAAAGTACTTCGGGCCTCGGCTACAGAGGTTTCACTAGCATGCTGGTGTGATGAGTACACAAGTGTACTCATCTTCATATCCTTCATTGTGCAAGAGCATGAAAATAAAGGCTCATTCACAAGCCGAATGCTCATAAATAGAATGCTTTAGATCACGTGATCCATTTGAAATATATAATTTGAATTTAGAATTAGATTCCAAGGCAGAATTGTAGATCTCAAGAGACTTTAGAATAAGTATTATATTTACTATAGAATTTAAGAAACGACGCGACTTTCTTTTACCATTAGGACGCTCATTGATTGAGGTACTGGTATTTCCACCTAATCCGGGTCGCGTACGACCAGGAATGGTTTTATTGCGGTACATACTTAGGACAGGCGTCATAAAAAAGAGTAACCCTCATTTTTACTAATCCGTAGCGTACCGTAACTAATAAAACAATTTGGGAATCCCCAAAAATGTATCGCCCAACTAGAAAGCGTCTTTCCACCTCTTCTAAAAATTGTAAATCTCCCTCTACTTCGTACTATTTACCCATCTTTCTGTCTTCTAGTTTTAAGTTGCAGAAACAGATTCTTCTTGGCTCTTGACTTGGACAGTCCGTTCTCTCCCAAGTTCGACAAGAGCTCAAGTACGCAGTATTTTCATTTATCAATCTACTCATTTTGTTAATAAAATACAGTCTTCAACGTTCAATTTTGGAGTTTCACTTTACCTTGCGAACTTTCTGAACTTATCTTTATAAGCCAATCGATAGAGTCAATATTTTAAATAATTCGCGCCTTTTCAAATAGTTCAAATACGAACAAATAGACGGCCCTGAAATCGGGTCGTCACACTGGAGATTGACTGTGATGGTGCATTTACACCTCGGCCTGTCCGACCGGTGCAGGCAGAAAGTACATAAGAGTAAAAGAGATAGAGATTGAAAAATTGGACAAAAAGACCTCTCTATCTCCCTTACTCTCATGTACTTTCTGCCTGCACCGGTCGGACAGGCCGAGGTGTAAACGCACCATGAATCCTTCTCAAGCTATGATGATGCAACGCAGAGAACGCAGGAAGTATCAACAAGACGAGGGTGTTGGCAATAATCAATGAAGATGGAGTTTGGCGGCAATATTTAAAATCCTTGAGTGGAAAGGCATCAAGCAATCTCCTTGGACGTCTCCTTGGATATCGATGATCCTTTATATTCCAGATGGTGTTGATCTCCGAGAAAATGGTACAACAAAAAAAAAAAAAAGAAACGAAGCAGCCTTAAAGTATAAAATAAAATTAACATAAAAAAGAACGAGTCATGGAGTGTCTTTGTGATTCTAGAAAGGCTAATTATTAGAAAAATTGACTTTTGTGTGTTGCAAAAATTGCAACATCACATTATAAATGGCTGTCAATGACTTTTCCTGCGTGTCCTTGTGGTATCTTTCTTTTCCTTGAACAAAATTTATAAAGTAAAAATGGCATCGTCTACATCTAAAGCACAAGGTTAGTTATTATTTCAGTGGTAATTATTTGTCGAAATATTTTTAAAACTATTTTTCACATTATTTTCTCTTAATATTCCACACATTTTGTCATTCAAAATTTATAGGTTAGGATTCATTAAAAATTTCCGTTGTGTTAAATAAAATAATTTGTGTATAATTAAAAGCTAATAATATTAAATAATAATATTGATGTTAAATTCTAATAATTTTTTCTATCAAAATCAGTCGTTATTCAAGACTAGCAAGTGGTGAAATTTGAAGATGGGACCAGCGATTTTGTGTCAAACACCTGGTTGTATTTTGACGTAGATATTGGAAAAATGGTTACCAAATTCATGCCACCACCTTATGATACTACTAAGTTTGGTAATCTCAATCTTTTAATAAAAAGAAAAGCTCCTGTCAATTTCCCGCCAGTCTTAAATTGGTCATCGTATCCAATAAAATTACAAGGCCAAGCTAGTAAGTATCTTAAAACAATTTTTTTACACATAGTGTTTTATTTAAAAATCAAAATATAAACTATTATTACTTTCAAGAACCTTTTTATTAAAACTGTATAAAATTACTTTTTTTTTTAGAAACTGTTGAGGATGCTGATGAAAAAATTAAAATATTAAAATTAAAATCGCGAAGAACTAGCTGCATTTATACTGAGGATTCTGATTATTCACCGGAAGAAAAAGCGAAACAAATAGAGGAGAGATGTAGAAAGAACCAGGTTTCGTCTGCACAGAATGCGATGTCTGCTGTACCACCGATTCATTCCGACGAATCATCTATTGATAGTGCGTGGGAAACAACGCAGATGAGAAAATTAAGTGCACAAAAATCTTTGTCAAAAAAGAGCACGAAACAATGTAAAAAAAGGCCAATCGCAAAGATTATTCTTCGACGAGTTCTGAAGATACGATTATTCTTCCGAAAAAGACGACTTTACAGTCTACTGTTAAAGGTTAATCTACCAATATTTCTCTTTAGGTTAAATTTCAAAATTAACAAATTTATAATAAGTGTATCAATAATTTTAATCTACTTAATTTTTTAAATATAGTTATAAACTTGCTGATTTCTATAACTTCTTCGGTTAAAGATATGTAAAGTGATAAAAAATTTATCTATAATATTTAAATCTTGTTCACTCTAATTTCTCACAATATATATTGTTTGAGTATAGTAATAATCTCAGAAGTTCGTGAGAAAACGCATAAAGCTCAATAAGAGAACCAAAAAAAGGTTAAAAATAAAGAATCAATTGATTTACCAATTCATAGTAATCAGACTAACGTCAAGGATAAAACCGAGCCTTTGCAAGAATTTGATGCCGCTATAAATTTCGGAAAACCGTCCAGTCCAACGGAAATAGGATTTTCGATCTCAAGAAGCTTAAACGAAAGTTAGTTTAGTAAATAATAGATAATTACTTTGAAAATTGTGATGTTTTTTTACATCTGTTCTTAAAAATATTGTTTCTTATTTTCAGTACGTAAATCCAGCGAAGATATCGTTGCCATTTCTTTTGATGAAGACAAACTTAATCACAAAAAAACATCACATAAGTCTTCTAAATCTAGCAAGGCGAAATACAAGAATGTTTCGAATGGTAAGATATTGGATCTTTTTTTTCTAAAATTAGTCTTCAAAAACTGTCAATTTAAAATAGCCACTTTTTTTCTATTTTTAGTAATCATTTTTCGGTAAAGTTTAATTCTGTCTTTTTATTTATATTTTTTTAGATCAAAAGCTTTTGTTAGAAAAGTTCAAAAATCTGAAAGAGGAATTATCTGGTACCAAACAGAGAATAAGCCGCATAGAACTTATGCTGGAAGCAATAATGACTAAAATGGGCTCAACAAGTAAACGAGGGTTCATTATTGACAATAAACTAAACGTGCCATTTAAAGATATAAGCCAGTTTTTTGAATTTGACAACAAACTGAAGACCGATGAACAATTTCGACTTGATTTCGTGAGTTTTTAATTAATCCTTTTCAACAAATAATACTTTTCTTTAAAAAATAAATACAACAGCAATCATATTTTCAAACGTGAGAATAAAAATATAACTTTATCAACACTTAATTATGGAATTATAAAATAAGTATTTATATATGTATATATTATATATTTATATATTACAGTTGTCATCAATAGAATGTTTAATGGATCCAAATTACGTTATAACAAAAAGTATTACGAAAATTATTAAAAATTACATGTCAAAGGATGTGGCGATGATGTTTACTAATTTAAAAAAATCTGGAGATAAATTGTTGCTGAAAAACCATGAATTTCATTGATGCCTTATGGGTAAGACTATAAATGTTCTTAGCTTCACTAAAATTATTATTTTAAATAAAAATTCGTGAAGAAGTCATTTTACTAATTACCAAATTCAAAAATTTATTAATTATAAAGGTACGTGATACTTTAACATAAGAGCAATTTAGTTTCGCCAACTTTATGACTAAAATAATAAATATTTCCCACTAAAATTAATTGATTTCCTTTCGTTTCATGCAGACGGAGGTAAATTGATGAATATTGACTAAAAATTATTATTATTGCGGACGTAAAATTGATGAAAATAAATTTGCTCTTATAATTCCTACATGCTACTAACATTCATTATAGATAATAGTTTTATATTTACTATGAATTACTATTTTTCATGATTAATATTTTTCAACAGATGCTATTATTCAAACTCACTTGGATAAAAAAACTAACAAGTTTAGTTCAGAAAAGCTGGCAAACGAGAACATTTCAACTGTGCTATCCAACGCGAAAGACTGGGAGGGTGGCAGAAAGGAGCGCACTATGAACAAGATTTAAATATTTAATAACATATTAAGAAATTCTGTATTTATTTATTCAAAAGTAATAAAATTCCTTTTTTCTAATGAAAGTAAATTTTATTCACGATTATTTAAATTTTTTTACGTAGGGCAATCTTTCGAACTTCTGTGAAGGGCTTGACAAGTTTACCCTAAGTAGGGCAAACTTCTGCAAAAGCGTTTCAAGCCATGTAGGGGCCATGTCATTTTACCCGACCAGGGTCACGCCAAACTCGACAGACCCCTACCAGGCCCACGTTTAGATTTCTGCACGGGTGTGTGGGCTTTACGTAACTTTCTGAAAGTATGAGCTCATAGGGTTAAGAATAGGATAAGAGTTTATATAAATAAAAGGTTACAACCTAACCTTGAGAAATATTGCGAACAAACTGACTAGAGTTACAAAATTATAGCTTTACTTACATTCTTTTCATCGAAATAATATTGCACTTAAACTGCCAAAGTCATTTTAAGTTATTCAATTAATAAGTAAACATTTACTATTTAGCTTTTACAGCACAGTCAAATTCATCATATCTAACGAATACATAAGTAGTTGCTACGGGAATATATATTCATATTTTATCTAAATCTTTTACTTCATTCAACGATATTGAGCGAATATATACAATTTAAAATAAATATAGTGATAACGCTGTGCAAATATTGATATGTATAAATTTATAGTAATTATTAATTAATTTTTTTATAAATACATTAATTAATTATACATAAAATGAAATAAATACATTTATTCTTATCTATATGATCTTGTTAATATGGAATAATTCCAGCAACATGGGTATTTGTTAGACCGAAATGACCAATTTTTGTATTTTAGAAATTATCAAATAGGTGTGATATGGTACCGTACTCTTTATAAATAGTATATTTTGATATAAGTAAGGAAACAGTAACTTGTTATGAGTAAATGTTCTCGGCACGTGCCATAGTCGAATGAAGGTGCCTTGACTCGACTATGGCTCTTATTTCAAACATAAAACTCCTGCAGTTTCTATCTCCAGATGTATCTCATATAATTTTCCATAATACTTGCATGGAAAGCTACACTTTCTCTCTATTTAAAATGTGAATATAGTGAGTGGATATTGCAACACTCTTTTGTTTCGTTCATGACACCTCTTTTTCCGCTATTTCGTCTAAGTAAGATGAATATAGGTGGAATAGTAGAAATAATTCAATTAGACGAGATAATTAGTATTAATTTGGGATAATTCTATCAATTACCCTGTCTAATAGAAGTATAGAACTATTTAGACTGCTTCCGCTATGCTTGCATCATTAAAACGCAAGTGTGAAATAACAGATTTCTGTAGTATTGAAAAGTAGGGTGGAATTATTTCTACATCTCTCTCGGAAATGTCACATTTTCTTTACGGTTTACATGCAAATCAAGTAAAGGTTTCCAATCGTTTTTTTATATAATTGTGAACAATTTTAGCGCCTGATGACGTTAGTTGTACTATTTCAGTTATACTCTTCTCATTCACAATCAGACTAAAGAGCGGTAAAAGAGATGATTTGAATGTGCTAATATTATATATATGTATTACAATATTTTTGTACCAATCGTGGAAAATGACTCGCTTTGTTTACGATTTACATTAAGAGAAAGTAAAGCTTTCATGAACAACATTAACATTAAGTGTTATGAAAAAGTAAATTTTTTAACTTTTTAGGGGGAATTAAGGTAAATGTTACAATTTTCTTCCATGTACGGGTTACGTCTGATTCGAAAGCAGAAAATGAAATGTTTATCAATTTCCATTTAATCTAAATCGTTGCTGATGAAAGTAAACGTATTACTTTATAATTAAAACCTTTTTTTTTTGTTGTTAAAATAGGTAAATATTTAATTAAAAGCTTAAAAATAATAAAAAGGTGTCATTGTAGGTACAGTATGATTCATGCATGCCTTCCTCGTAGGCGTGTCAACCCAACCGTTGTTTCCATTTGAATCTTATGGAAACCAGGATTGGATAGACATGTATGAGGGGACATGTATTTGCGTTCACTACATTCCTTATTGTAAATAATTAATTTTCTATCGAACAATAGATTCTTCGGTTGCTGTTAGGGTAAAAATTATTATGAACCTAACCGAAGCAATAGCTTTTTGGAGTTCCATGACTGCTTGAATTATTCTGAAAACGCTTTTAATAGTTCACAAGTGATGACCTCATAACACAATGATAAAAATATGCACTACTAAAACATGATCTTTTCTGTATTAAAATCAACAATTTGGTTTATTAAATCACTAATTCAAATAAACACTTTTTTTGAATAAATAATTGTATGAATTTATTTATTTTACTAATAATTCATTCAGTTAGGGGGCAAATAGGGACATGGTCGCGAATTGGGACATTCACCTTAATCAAGTCGAAATACAAGTAAATAAAAGACAAAAGATCTTATTGTGTTTAAGACGGAGCCCCTCGAAAAATTTCCAAGTTAAAAAGACGGCGAGTCAACATACATTCTTTTTGAGTTGTATTTTTGTACCTGTTTTTAGAAGACTATAGTAGAATTTTCGTTTGCATAGATGGATGCAGTTTTCTTTTGTGAATCGATTTATATGAAAATCCCATTTACGTCAAAAATATGAAGTAAGTGTCGTTTTAACTTGTACGACATTATGAATATTGATGATTGAAGAATGCTAATTTAAAAGCATATTTAAAACTGAATTAGAAATATTCTTAAGTATCTTGCAGGGTGATATTTTTCTTCATTTTAGTCTATTATCCAAGCATCATATGGCACTTGAGCGAAAAGTTTTTCGACAAAACTCGTCATCACTTGAACGAGCTTTCGTCTTAAATCGGGCTTCATCTCCTTCAATAACTCTTGACTGTAGCTGTTGATGAACAGATTTAAAGCTGCTTCTGTAATTTAAGTACGAGAAATAATTAGTGATTTGATTACAAGAACAACTGAAGTATTTATTGTAATTAAAAGTTATGATTTGATATTCAAACAGTATTTTTAAATATATATGAGGAATTATTTTAGAAGTGATGTCATTTTAAAAAACTGAAGTTCGCAGATTGAACTGAAATTTTGGCAATGAGCTGTCCTATAGGGTGATAGTTTCTGGATAAAAATTGTTGCCTGCAGTTTGAATATTTATTGTGAGGAAGGAGATTAAATTTTTAATTGTTTGCGAAAACCATTACTTTGTTGCTTTTAACTCTATTAACATTAAGAAAAAACATTTTTTCCTTGTACAGTTTTGATAGAATTTTTCAAGCCTTTCCATTTTCGGAAAACATTAATACTTTACGAATTTTATTAATGTTAGCAGAGTTAAAAATTATCAAAACAGATTATATTTGCGAAAAATAAAAATAAAATCAACCCCCTCCCCCTCATTAAATATTTCGTCTAGTAAGTTTATTAATTTTTTTGGTGGAGGTGTCCTACGTACCGTGGGGCCGAACAGGCGCTAAGGCTACAAGCCCTTTAGGCCAATTCCAGATTCTTACGTATATAAGAATTCCTTCATCGGATCCGATTGTTTCTATAATCCTATTCTAAAAAGAACATGCATTTCAGCCAACTTTAAGCGTAACGACTAGTGCGTGACGACTGGTTACGTATGAAGTGAGGAGTAAGCCTAATGACGTAAAATATTTCAAAAACGACAAACGCGCGCGATCGGTCTTGTGAGTATAAAATCTCAAATAAGTCATAAGAAAATAGTTGGTGCTCCCGAAAAATTAATCCTGATTTCAAAAGAAATACTAATGTTAGCCATCTAAAATTAGAACCGGAGTCAGATACTAAAGAAGAATCACCTGATGAATGTGAAGAGCTTGATCTAGCTAGAAATTATTTAGATAACCTAGAACTTTAATATACAAAACACATTTGCTACAAGCCGTGCTAGTTGCAAGCGCCATATTGCACCTATGGTAATTCAAATGGTTGTGCTCTGTGAAGATCTTTACATTTTTATTTACACTCATCTCCCGATCGATGGCACTGCTCGGGGGTTGACTGCCGTCGATCGGGCGAGCACTCTGACGTCACCACTCAGGACCGCATATATGTAGACTTTAAGATTCGCTAATTCCTATACTACGCAGACTACGCAGTACGGCGCTGACTTCGAGGTCACTTCGGGCGCCGGCATTACAGTGTTGCCTGTCAAGGGACGTTCGGGGGGGGGGGGGGCGCAGAATCAGTCAAGCGTGAAAAGTGCCGTCGATCAGGAGATGAGTGTATTTATCTTTACATATTTCTTGGGCCAGTTTAGGATGGTACAGGCCATAACCTTCCTGTGGTATTCCCCGAGGATAGCTTTAATTCAGCCCAGTATTTGTTGTGCTGCCGCACAATCTAATTTTTAATCTCCAGCCCAGAATGGGTTCTGCGTCAATCAGCCTACCTGCTGTTCCTATTTTTGCCAGTTGATACGCTTTTTCGTTACCCTTTATCCCTGTCTATCTAGTAGGGTGACCCAAAAACACTTTTTTTTTTAATCTCCATCCCCCCAATTTAATTCAAAATCAGAAAACAGAAATGTCCTATTTTTTTCAAAGACTTTAACATGTGCCGGTTATGACTTGAAGTTTCCTATGTAAATTGCACAGGGATAAATCACTTTTTCGATCAATTTTTCAGGGGTTGGGGAAATATTACAGGAGAGTATAGAACCAAAAATGACAATACTTCAAAAGATCAACTTTTTGAGCACTTCATTCTCGTTTTTTTTTAATACAAATTATTTCTATTAGTGTAGCGGAATATTTATCAACTTTGATTTATTAATTTTGAATTATTTAAAAAAATTCCATTTATTTCAATAATTATATGTTCGAAAATTCATTTTTTTAAATTAAAATTATTATTATTGGTCTTATGCAATATTTATTAACATTGATTTATTTATTTTCAAATATTTATACTAATTGAATATGTTTCAATTTTTTTTTTCAACAAATTTTTTTTAATTAAAAATTATTACTGTTTATTTCGTGGAATATATATATATATATATATATATTAACATTGGAGAGATTCCAGGTCAGAAATATCAAAGTTGTTAGCCATATGGCGATTTTCTTTAAACTAAGGGAAATAATAGTGTTAGGTAGGTGAGACATTGTACTAAAATATTTTTGAAAATATTTCTAAATTGTAGGAATTACGCCACTTTTAATTTTTTTGATGAATTTTTTGAAAATACTGCAGCACTTTTTTCTGTAAAAATTTAGAAAAGAAAAATTCAAAATTTCATGTAAAAAAATGCAAAACAATATTTGATTTAGATTTTACATTTCGAGTTGGTATTTTTTTTTTTTTTTTTTTTTTGTACCATTTCTCATACAAATTATTCCTTATGATTTTATATTTCATTTAAAAAAAAAAACACTTTGTGGCCTCTTCTGGTGGCCGCGTTATGCACTTTAAAGCTGAAGCGTGCATGTCCACTATCCCGTGCAACGGCCGGTTCAAGATGCTTAAAGTAAATTTAGTCATAGATGTTTATGTTATTGTCGTTTTTTTTGCTTAGTTTCTTCAGTTTATCGTGATAGAGCCTACTAGGTCACTAAATATTTTTTTTAATATGAAATCGTATGAAATTTATATTTATACCATGACTCTGACAGTCATTCGCTGTTATAATCCTTTGAACAAAAAGGGTGATTGGATAGTAAAGCAAAACTTCGCCGAATTACAAAATATATTTGCACTAAGAACAAATTAGCAAATGTATTTCCCTACACTATCTGCACATAATTTGTTCTTAGTACAAATAAATTTTGTAAACTATATTTATACCATGACTCTGTCAGTCATTCGCTGTTATAATCCTTTTAACAAAAAGGGTGATTGGATAGTAAAGCAAAACTTCGCCGATAGTCCAGGCAGCACGTCATAAAAAGCATTATTTTCCGTAATAATTCCCAGACGCAATTTTTTTTGGAAATAGCTTCTGTATGAGGTCCTGAATGACCCTTAAAAATGTGTGCCGTGGATCGATTGCCAAAGGGTTTTTTTTTTTTTTTTTAAATAATTTTCAAAAATCAAGTTTGCGTGGACGGACAATTTCCATTGCGTTGTACAAAAAAAAGTTCTAATTAAAAAAGATAATGTGCAAAATTCTAAGGAAAACGAAAAAAAGCGAACCTTCTATCTCTAATAGGTTTCGAGTTAGTCATTTCAAAAAACCACTTTTTTTCTGAATTTCGTCGAAAAATCATTACTTTTTGCAACATTGTCTGTACCAACGAACCTAATGATTTTGTGAAAAAATTTTCTACAGAAGAGTGAAATTTCATGTATTTATCTTTAAGTTGACGCAAAGGGCAAAGTCCTAACCCTAATAGGTCCTAACCTCTCAAAGTGGGCTACTTTTGACCCATTTTTCCGGGCAATTTCCCTCTGCGGAGTTTTTTTGTAACAGGGTGTTCTATGGCAAAATTATGATAGTGATGCCAGAGAATGAAATAAAGTAAACAAAATTATGCGTCTACTAAAAAAAAAAAGGATCTTCTGGTGCCAGTAGTACTTGATTTATGATCTCTCAAAAACTCCCTTTTTTTTGCATTTTTTCACTAAAATTCGAAAAATTGGGATTTTCAAATATATCTCGTTTCCTTTTGATCTGCGGACATTATCTTTTTTAATTTGAACTTTTTTTTGTACAATACAATGGAAATTGTCCGTCCACGCTAACTTGATTTTTGAACATTATTTAAAAAAAAAAAAACACCCTTTGGCAATCGATCCACGGCACACATTTTTAAGGGTCATTCAGGACCTCATACAGAAGCTATTTCCAAAAAAAAAATTGCGTCTGGGAATTATTACGGAAAATAATGCTTTTTATGACGTGCTGCCTGGACTATCGGCGAAGTTTTGCTTTACTATCCAATCACCCTTTTTGTTAAAAGGATTATAACAGCGAATGACTGGCAGAGTCATGGTATAAAGATAAATTTCATACGATTTCATATTAAAAAAAAATATTTAGTGACCTGTTAGGCTCTATCACGATAAACTGAAGAAACTAAGCAAAAAAAACGACAATAACATAAACATCCATGACTAAATTTACTTTAAGCATCTTGAACCGGCCGTTGCACGGGATAGTGGACATGCACGCTTCAGCTTTAAAGTGCATAACGCGGCCAACAGAAGAGGCCACAAAATGTTTTTTTTTTTTTTAAATGAAAGATAAAATCATAAGGAATAAAAGTGCACTAAATTCTACAAAAGACCTATAAATTTTGTTAAAATCGATTAGAAAATGTATGAGCTGTAGTATTTTCAAAAAAATTCAAAGTGACGTAATTCCTACAATTTATAAATACTTTCAAAAATATTTTAGTACAATGTCTCACCTACCTCACACTATTATTTCCCCTAGTTTAAAGAAAATCGCCATATGGCTAACAACTTGGATATTTCTGACCTGGAATCTCTCATTGGGTAATTAATTTTTAGTTATTTAAACAAATTCCATTTGTTTAAAGAATTTTTTTTGACTTTCCGTACGCAAAATTTTATTTCGCACATGTTGGGTTAAAAAAACGTATGCTAAATCAAGCTTTCCAAAAATTCGTCTAACTCGCAGTTTATTATCGTTAAGTGACATATATTTATTTTAAAATATTTTCCCACTGTTTTAAAAATAAAAATGTTTCAAAACGTATTTATTGTTTAAACAATATATATATATTAAAACGTTTTCGAATTAATGTAACAATTTTGATAAATATCTTAACAAAAACAAAAATAATTTTTATTGAAAAAAAAGAAATTTCGATAAAATTGTTTGAACAATTAAAAAATAATATACTAATGTTGATATGTTCGAAAAAGTTTATCAAAGCTGTACCTTATTGTCATTTCACCCTGCCACATTGATAGAGTTGGAATTTTGGCAGATTAACGCTTTCTTTTGGGAACTTAGTGCCTCTCTGTGACCATTTACAAGCAGCCGCAAGACGTTCACCCGTCCGGGCGGCCCCAGTAGTTATCGCTACATGTAAGGGCTCCTCACAGAGAATGAGGTTAACTACCGCTATTGGCGCGGTCCTCATTGCTCCGATAATAATTCTGAATACGTATAAGTAATTTGCAGGCGGTTCAGCTTCAATTGGAATCTGGTTTCAGAATCTTTGAGCACAGCCAAGCAATTATTCTCGGCCCCAGTCCCCAGATTCTTCAAAGGCTCTTCTATATAACCAGAAGGTTGTAATGAACCTTCCACATGCTTCGTCCAGATCAGTTTTTTATCTAGTATGTTATCCATATATTTCACCGACTGTACTACTCGGAGCCTCTTTCCACAGGATATGGTGCCCGTTACAATAGCTACCTTATATTTTCTCGTAAAGACTATCAGATCAGTCTTCTGCCATTTTACTGACAACCCTGATGTAATGCACCAGAACTCCACAATTCGCAAACCCGACCTCGTAAGACCCATGAGATTATCTAGATGGGCCTCCCTGTTCAGGATCGAAAAGCCATTCGCATATCCTTGAGAGTAGTATTGGAATGGGTTTGTTATTTCTAATGGTGATGGAATGAGAGAGGTGATAGATAGAGAACAAGAACAATTTATTTTATAAGGGTACAATTTCGGTTTGTCATCTGATCGCCCGTAGCGTCTAGTCTAGCAGCACTGTCGCTACCTGAGAGGCTAACGAACACTCCCGAGCGACGGCAGGCGAATATTCCCGAGCGGCCGACGAAGGTTTCCGAAGCTGTGCGACCACAGTAACGGATCCTACAGTAGAAACCTTCATTATTCATATTTCGGAGTAGACGATTCATAACTAAGTACCACATAATGAGCGATAAAATACCCCCCTTTGAGTAGCCCAAGAAGACTCTAATAAGGATACTCAAATATGTATCAGACGGTCGGGTATAGCTGCGCCATTTCATGCAGCTTTTTTCGCTCTGCGTGAAATGACGCAGTTATACTCGACCGTCTGATACATATTTGGGCTCACGACTGCCGTACCCCCTCCACTGGAGTTGAGTGACTTATTAGAGTGTTTTTGGGGTAGCCCTAGGATATCGTTACTCTAACTGTACTGCCTCTCCATTTCGTTGATAGGCGCCTATACTGCAGCATACTCTGGATCCAGTCTATAAGCTGCTCAGGTACACATCATTTCCGAGTATCCCTACATATGACTTTAGGGGGAGTATAACTGAAAGTTCGTTATATATCGAATAGGGTGCCCACCTTCTTCCAATTGCCACTATTCTTTCAACTGCCTCGTGAAGTGCCGTATCGACAGAGCAGCCTGCTTGGAAGGTGTGTTGGCCACGATTCAGTGGTTTACTAACTCTACTTTGTAACACCCTGTCACGGATGTACCTCTCGACTAGCTTCTACAATACTTTCAATATAAAAGCTGTAAAGCTGATTGGTCTGAAATCATTGACAGCAGGGTAGCACTCCTTTCCTTCTCTTTTATACCCTGTCTGTGAATCGCCACAGTGGGTAGTAATATTAAGTGAAGGGAGAAGATTTCGTCAGTTTTCCCGCTCTCCTAAAAGTCGCATCTATCCGCTCGACTTCGAACGCTCGTCTTGTAAAATCTCCATTTGCAACCTAACACCCCTTTCCTCGGCACACGTCACATATGTTACCTTCCGTCCAACAGAGGGGCTGAAGTAATTTGAAGTTAAATTATTTTACTTCGGAACTGCACGAATTATTCCGATAACCCACGATTAATCCAAGTCGGGTTCCCAGTCTTAGATATGTCTCCTTATACTACTTCATGGTCCTTGTCTATTGTACTGATCTGGACGCCCGGGAATTAAACATCCAACAATCGTTTAACGCATTCCTCTTCATTCTTAACAAAATCACACGTTTCGAGGCTAATGGCCCCTAGGCGAGCCTCTGGATTTTCATTCGGATCCTATGGAGGAGAGTCGTCCTGGGAATGCTGTTCGTCCCCTCAAAGAATTCTCTCCATCCCTTCTGCTTTTATTTTTAAATCATGTTTTTATATTCCTTCCGGGCCTCTCTGTATTGGTACCATTCGGAAGACAATTTTGTCTTTTAAGTCCTATTGAACAGTTTCACAGCCCCTATTTGAAGAGCCTCCAAGCGCTTATTCTACCATTGAGCCCCTTATCAACTTATTCCTTAAAGTCCCTGCTTCTATCGTTGGTATCAGTGCTACCCCAAACCAAATTGTGCGCCTTTGTATCGCATTCTAATAGTAACGGAATCTTCACATTATGACAGTGTCGAACTATCTCCTTCACTTCAGGTAGTGGGGGTTTAGATCAATCATCACCTGGAAAGTAAGCCGAAGCTATATAGTCCTCTAGCCTTTCCCTCCGTTCCACCCCTGAGACTGCAATGCATGCTCTTGGCGCATTTTCGAGCGGGCCTTTAAATTATTTGTCACATTTCCCTAAACCTCTAATCTTCTCCCTGTATACCCAGGGTATTTGAAATGGGGACATGCCTGTACACATCGTAGTCATGCCCCTGGTGAATACCGTCGAGGCGCTTTTACTATGATGCAAATTGATCTGCGTACATGGAATGGCCGGCCCAGCTATGCTGACCCTTCCCGTTTCTAGAGAGGGTCTGTGATTACCCTTCCGAGCCACCTTCCACTTTTTCCCCTAATGCACCTGCCATGTACCGCTCTTCAAGGAAAGATTTTGAAACTTGTACGCACGTCTCGGGACAATGCCTCAATCTCTTTCGAGATTTCTACCCTGAATTTGTGTAACTGCATATGAGTCATGCAGACCTCTAGGTAGCCAGATGCGATAAGGACCCTTGTAAAGGCACTGCGCGTAAAAGAGGCCATGAGTTTCAAGAGCCTTGTACCTCTTTGCCACCCTGTCCGGAGGAGTATCTTGAGAACCCTTCTTCCTCATACTGGAAACCGCGTGCCTTAGTTTCCCTTTTCCGCTTGAATGCGAAGAAGCCGATCCCTCTTGATTATGTTCTTTTCCATACAATAAACGTTCTTCCTTTTGACGGAAAGTCGCGTGAGGCGTTGCCCGACTTCCTCCACCGCCTCAATTGTGTCTTCCAATGAGCCCTCTCTTTTCAGCTTCGGTGAATTTGAGAGCCCTTTACCAGAGCCTTGAGTTAATCATATTATATTGATTTTATTTTGATCCATAAAGATCCCACGAAACTTTATGAAAATAGTTTGTATCCAGGCAGGACCCCATATATCTAAGTGGGGCTCATAACAATACGGGATTCAGCCTTATTTCTCTCCCTGCTCCATCCCCCACGAGCGGGCCCTTATCCTAGAAAGCTCCCATTCGTCAATGATAAGGGTGGATGTGGTAACCCTGGTTTCATTCAACTATAGACACGGTTGGTCACACCAAAGTTTGGGGACCCAAGGGCTTGCATCCTCAATATTCTCAGAGGTGTAACCGGTACCTCATAGAACGATCGCTTCTTTTTTCAGATCCCACGAGTCGTCAACCTCTTTGTTCCCCAGAGTCCCTGGGCCTCGCAGCCCAGCTTTTCTGTTTTGCAGCTGCTGAAGTCACAGCTAAAAGATCACGTTATTTTTCACGTAATTTGGTCTAGAAGAAATATTTTTTTCACATAAACTACCATCCAATAAAACTAATTTTTGAGAGTATGCCGTCGGTGAATTTCAGTTTTTTTTTTTTTTTGACGTCACTTCAGAAATAATGCCTCTTATTAGGGTGGCGCTTGAACATCGAAACTAGAGTTTCCAATAACGTCCCTGTGAACTCTTGGACGTCGTAAGAACGTCCGTAAAATGTATATTTAAAAGGTCCAGGGCAACTTAGGGATTATGTGCCCATTACATTACTCGTTAAGCTTTTTCTCTCATTACTAGAAATTCACTGGAATTTTCTCGAATAAAAAAAAATTAAAACTCTTTTAGTGATGCTGGAGAGTCTATAAACTCTTTTTGAAAATTAAAAGTTTCTTCATAATAAGGAATAAGCATAAGTCAGAATATGTGACGTTCCGCAATATCAATTTCTATTGATAAGCTATTTTACGTAGTACCAGCTTTAAAAATGCTCCGGTGTGAGTTTAAAATGTCAGAAATGTGTCCGACTTTCTTTATACCTTCATAACAATGCAGAAAAAGTGGGTCCTTTTCTTGTGGAATGTCACATATATTAGATTAATATTTACATCCGCATACTTACGCAAAACAGTATTGCCATCGTGAACGTTTTCTACGCCCATTTTTATGTCTTTTACACTGAAGTCCATCTTCAATTGCTGAAGTCTGAGGTAACGTCGATCTTTTACTGTAAAGGGCTTTGCTCTAATAAAAACTTTGGCTTCGACTCTACCTGCATAATAAAGAATATGATAAATATAGAAATTTGTCGAATAAAAAATCGCTTTATTATAAATTTTTATACAGGACAACGATCCCACATAAATTGCATTATATGGCATTATATGGCGATTAATATGGCGCATTAGTTGGTGAGTCATTCTGTGCTGTTAACAAAAATTTTTTTCTTTTACATTTCAGCAGGTATAACCCTCAAATTATAATTATTTTTATAATAATTTGTATTATAATTATCTAATTATAATTTACCTCATAATAATTATTATGAGACATTCTGAATTGTTAAAAAATCGTTTTTGCTTTAAATTTCGGCAGACATAATCCCTCCAATATGTAATTAATATTAATAGTAGATTACATACCTAGGCCAGTAAAATAAGAAATGTCTCAGATCACATGTAATTGCCTCGGTCGGCAATTACATGTGATCTGAGGCTTTCTTTTTTACTGGCCAAGGTGTGTATACTATTTTTTGCTCGACGACGCCAGAAAGCGGCAACTTCGTTTAGTGCAGCGGCCGGAAAGTTGACGCTTTCTGGCCGGAGGGCAAAAAACATATTTATCGTATTTTTATTAAATTTTACTAATTTTCCTTCATAATTTGTTTTTTATTCAATAATTACGAATTTAAATCGAAACGCGCCACATTACCAAACAAGGTAGGATAACTTGGCGCAGGTGCACCTTTTGGAAAACACGTTTATTAACTTTTTTAATAAACTTTAATTAAATTATATCTATGCATAAAGAATTGGTAAGATATTGGCCTAAACAAAATATATTTTATTACAATATTTTACTTTATATTGGAATTTTAATCGTGCATTTTCCTTTATGTGCGCTGCATTTGCCGCCGCTCCCCTAATTCTTTTATTATAGTAAATATTTTCTGTCGTATATCTTTTCTGTAACGGGCAGTATTGTCGCCCGTTGGATATTGCTACCCCTCTATTACTGTTGCTGTCTGCTCACATCATTGATCAGGCAGGGCGAGAGTTTTGCTGACCTTATTTAGATGAATTGTTTTTGGAAGAAAAAAACTAAAAAATAAAATTTTGCAACCAAAAAAAATGAAGATATAGTATTATATCTTACTTGACGGATATCAGGAAATTATTTAGCAAATTGCATACAAAGAAAAGTGTATATTTAACAGGTCCAGGGCAACCTTAGGGATTATGTGCCCATTACATTACTCGTTAAGCTTTTTCTCTCATTACTAGAAATTCACTGGAATTTTCTCGAATAAAAAAAAATTAAAACACTTTTAGTGATGCTGGAGAGTCTATGAAAGTTGTCTATGCAAGTTGTATATTAGGAAAAATAACTTGGAAAAATTGTTGAAACATTGCAGATTTCAATACCAGCGAGACGTCCTTACGAATCCCAAAATCATTCGATTCGGTAATAGGCTTCATATATGTACTTGATGGTCCTATAGCTTTAAACTCTAATCTATTGTTAACCCTGCCCTCTAGTTAACTTATTTTATTATTCAAGGAGGCAAAACCCCCGACAATTTCTTTTTTGCAATAAGCAAAGACAATTAATGAGTGATTGTTGACAAAAGAACCAAAAGTCGGGAAAATAAAGGGGCGGGCGACGGGGATTAGGAACCCTGAAGTTGGACTGACCGAACAACTAAATTCAGAAAATGATCAGTAAAAAAAGACGAGATTTCATTTAATAATTAGATATTTGACACTTTTTAAAATCTTTTCAAATGTTCTTCAATTTTTTTGAAATTCTTGAAAATCCTTAGAAATTATTTTAAATTCTTTAACATCTTTCTAATTCCAGCTGAATCTATTAAAAGTATTTTAAATCCCTTTTCCGTATCGGTGTTTTTACCTACATTAACCGTATAGGAAGGTCAAAGTACCCTGGTGTCTTGAAAATGTAGTAAATACGTATAAAAATTTCTGTAAATATTCATGGATCACTTTTTAACCTTCAAAATTATAATAATTTTATGGAATTTAATATTCTTTAAATTAGAATAATAAATAATTAACAATAAGAAAAGAAACTCGTAAAGAAATCTGATGGTTTCAGATTGGTCTTCCGTCAAAATTTGCAGCACAGGACGTCACTTCTTAATTAATATGCATTTCAGTGTCATTAAACTGCATCCTATATTCATACAATGACTAATAATAGGACCAAACAGAAAAAAATTCTTATTAGGAGTTCTAATAGTAGAATGAAAACTTTATTTTCAGAGTAATTAGTCTTTGGCGGCTAGGTGAGTAGAGAATATTTCTAAAGAACTTATTTTTTCGATGCACGCTATATATTCAAAATATTTTTTTACTAGTCGGGAATTTGTATCGAAATTGTAGTCTCAGTATTTTTTCTTACAATATACATAGATAATTAGATACTAACCATATTCACCCCAATAATCTCCAGCACCACTGGCTTGAACCAAAATCAGAGTTCCACTCGATCTGTATTTAGCTATAGCTCTAATTTTTGGGATTCTAAGTGCAAGTTGAAGTTGGACTTCCTCATCAGTGATTTGAGTTCTCAGTCCTGTAACTTGTAGGGCAGATACTCCTTTTGCTGCAACTTCTCTGAATTCTGCTTTATATCCATCAGGACCTCCCCCCAGTGCAATGTGTATCTCGTCCAAAACAATAGGCTCGACTTCTGGGTATCCCAACTGTGGTAAGCCTATAATATAATGCAATTGTTTGAATAAACTTTTTTATTTATGTAACAATTTCTTTTTTATACATGTGTCAACATTTCTGAAATTTTTCCACATAGGCAAATATTCTGTCCTGCTTTTGCTCTTGAAAACTTTTGAAAGATATTTTATGGGTGTCATGGCAAAATGATATATATGTATAATTGTATAAATGCCGTGGAATAGTATATTTCGATACAAAAGGCCACACGGGCGTTTTGGCAACTGTGAGTGTGAAGGAGCCGCGTGAACCCGAGGCTCGGCTTCATCTCACTACTACGGAAGCGCCTAACTGCCACCTTCTGACACTAGGGCACACTACAGTGTGTTGTACTCAAAGCGAACTCTCCTACAACAGTGTCGTGAGTGTTATCGAAAATTGCTCGATCTCATCCGCCTCAGTGTCGTGAGTGTGTTACTCCGTGGTGTTGCCGAATTTGATAAAATTTTTTAAAAGTCGCTGTTTTTAGACAAAATCAACTATAAATGAAAGTCTAAATTACTGTGCAAGGTAAGTTGGATATAATAATAGAGATCAATTAATTAAAATAGTTAAAAATTTAAATATTTGTGATAATTTGAGGTTAGATTAAATTAGCGGGAATTGCCGGCAATTGTTAATTTGAATTTATTTTTGTTATTTTTAATTTGAGAAAACTTTTCCGAATAATCAATCTAAATAATTATTGACAATATCAAGTTTTGTTAAATTTCTTAAAATATTTTTTTTTCAAATTCCTAGTATTTCCTTAAAATCACGTAAAATTATTTGAATTTTTTTGTTTACTTGAAATCTATTAAATCTTTTAAGTTCTCTTATAATCCCTTATAAATCCTGTAAAATTTCTTTAAAATCATTAAATACTTATGCACTTTTCTGAAACCTTTTTCAAATTTTCAAAAGTCATTCACATCTCTTTAAATTTCCTAAAATGATCTAAAGTCCTCTTAAAAATGTTTTATAATCTCTTTAAATCCCTGATTAAAAATGTCTTTAAATCTTTGGAGAATTCTGAAACTCTTTTTAAACCTATTTCGTATTAGGCAAAATTTAGTAAACACCCTCATATCGTACTTTTATACATATTTCGTAAGCAATTGTTTTTTTTTTAATTTCTTTTCTTGATGAATTGTAATTTGTAAACTGATACATGTATTACATTTATATTATGTTTTCAGATGAGCACAATCGATCAGCCTCTTTTTAACAAAATCAAAAAGTATTGTGAAAAGGACTATAGTTATGAAGCAATTCTTCGTTTGTTGAAGGAAAAATACAACGTTAAAATGTCCATTAGATCACTATACAGATTTTTAAAGAAACATTGTTTAAAGAGAAGAAATATACAGGAAAGTCCTAAAGAAGAAATTATTGTTGGCATTCTTTTGGAATTGGAAGGAAGTGGTTACAATTTAGGATACAGGGCAATGTGGAAAAGACTTAGGAAGGTATATAAATTAACTGTAAAACAGAAAACTGTGATGAAGATTTTGAAAGAGGTAGATCCAGACGGAGTCGAAGCTCGCAGCCGGTATAGATTAAAGCGAAGGCAATACACAGTCCCTGGCCCAAATTATTTGTGGCATGCAGATGGCCATGATAAACTAAAAAGATTTGGTTTTGCTATACATGGCTGCATAGATGGATATTCTAAAAAAGTTTTATGGCTACACGTATCTTCATCAAATAATGATCCAGAAGTTATTGCATATTATTATATGAAAACCATCCAAAAATTAGAATTTTTGCCGACACTACTGAGAACAGATCACGGGACAGAAAATGTTATAATGCAAGATTTGCATATGGCTTTAAGATTCAAACATACAGATGAACACGCTGGTGTAAAAAGTTATTTAAAAGGAAAAAGTACACACAATCAGCGAATTGAATCTTATTGGCGACAATTTAGACAACACATGGCTGATTTTTATATGAGTTTCTTTAAACAAATGGAGAGTGAAAATGTCTTAAACATCAGCAACATAATTCATATTGAATGCCTAAGGTATTGTTTTGGTCCTTTGATTACAGAAGAAATAGAAATTACAAGAAAAGAATGGAATGAACACAGAGTTCGGAAGCAAAACGGCAGAAATGTTTTAGGTGGAATACCAAATGAGTTATATCATTGGCCAGAAAGATTTGAAGCAACGGATTGCAAAAAAACGCTAAATAAAGAACATGCACAATTGCTGCTGGAAGATTATGCTAAGAACCCTAGATTATGTTGGCCGAATTTTGAAGAGCTAGTAAATCTCGTACTGCCTAACCATAAGACGCCTTCTTTTGTTGAGGACGCATTTAACTTATATTTGGAAATTCTAAATGTTATTGAAAAACAAATAATTTAAATGTATGTTTTCTAATATTGTCAAGAATATTATGGATATTTTAGCGGCGATGAATTTATGTACACGCGTTATAATATATTAAGTAAATTATTTACGATTCGCGATAGTATTAAAAGTTTGATTGAAAATGCGGTCTACGATGACCGATACTAACAATCTGCTGCTATTGATGATAGTAACAATCTACTATCGATGATCAATAGTAACAAATGTATGTCTTCACATATTGTTTAATGAATACATAAAAAATAATCTGCAAATAATTTATTATTGTTACAAAATAAATAATAAGTATAAAACTCACAAAAATATGATACCTTATAATTTTTTGAACGCTCAAAACCTTATACCATTTAATCTTTTCATAACAGAACAAGCTAAATTATGTAATTCTTATCTAATGAATTCACAAGAAGTATCAAAAATTGTTAACATTGTTTTTGTAGGCACAGTCATGTTAACATTAAATTATCACATTTTTCACTTACATTGTAGTTAAATTATAGTTGAACATTTTCTATCGTAATTGAACACTTTCTTTTTGGTAAAGCAGTTACACTGTGTGTAGTGTATTAATTAACAAAACAGTAGACTCATTTATACTAATAAATAATCTAACAATACTGCAGGCTTGTGACTATTTGGAAACATGAAGACTAGAACTTTCTTCTTTAATCAATAAAAAAACAAAGTCATATTATGTCATTAATATTAGTCACTTTTCACTTAAATTATAGTTCAATATTTTCTCAAAACCTTATACCTTTTAATCTTTTCATATCAGAACAAGCTAAATTATGTAATTCTTATCTAATGAATTCACAAGAAGTATCAAAAATTGTTAACATTGTTTTTGTAGGCACAATCATGTTAACATTAAATTATCACATTTTTCACTTACATTGTAGTTAAATTATAGTTGAACATTTTCTATCGTAATTGAACACTTTCTTTTTGGTAAAGCGGTTACACTGTGTGTAGTGT
>UCOK01019229.1:0-28490 GCA_900474325.1 Synergus umbraculus
AAAAATTCTAAAATCTCCATTTTCTTCTTACAGAATTAAGTTCACAAAATGACAAGATCGTGCAAATGTCAAACCGATATTTGCCAAGAGGACAAGCGTTATTATTACCAAATGGAGAACAATATGTTTCAATCGGAAGTGCACCAATTGAGATACGATATGACCTGGACAATGAAGTTGCATATATAAGTCAGCGTGGAGAAAAGGGTGTAAATCGTGTCAAAGTAAATCCATCTCAAAATCAACAGCATCATCCACCTCAAACCGCTCCTAGGTTTAAACCACCACGACCAATACATTACGTTTAGTTATAAGTCCTATTATAAATTATTTTTATAGAAAACTGTATATATATTTCTTGAATAAAAACATTCATGACAAATTATATTACTTTTTAAATTTGACCCATGACCCTCAGCTTTAACCACTGACCTCCGGTTTGAACTATGATATTCGGAATTACTTAATTAATCATTAATTAAATAATTAATTAATTAATTAATGCTTTCTATATATAAGGAAAAATATTAAAATAAGCACTAGAGTTGATACAACTTCACAGCTAGTTTACAAATATTATGAGGGATTTTTAATGAAGTTAAAAAATTTCAAAGGAATTTACAAGAATATGAAAAAATTAAAGAATTTTCAAGAAATTTCACAGTTATTAAAACATGCTGAAGAATTTCTAAAGATTTCAAGTGATGTTCTGGAATTTAAAGATATTTCAAGAGATTTTAGAAGATTTCAAAGATATCAAGATTTCCTAAAGGATTTCAAGAGAATTTATAGCGATATAAATAGATTTCAAGTTATTTTAAAGAATGTTTACAGAATTCAGGGGCGTTGTAATATTCTAAATTAATTTACACATTTTGTTAATTTTTTCAAACGATTTGAAATGATATTGAAAATTTTTAAAGGATTGTAAAAGAACTTCGAAGAATTTAAGGATTTTCAAGAATTTTCACAAGATTTGAAATGATTGTAGGGAATTAAAAAGAGATTTTAAGATATTTTACAAAATTTCAAAGATATCAAGATTTCCTAAAGGATTTTAAGAGATTATAAGTTTAGGAAGTTCAAATCGATTTCGAGAGATTCCAAGTAATTTTAAAAAGTGTTTAAGGAATGCCGAAAAAAGATCATAATTTTTTCAGGACTTTCAATTATTTAAAAATATTTATAAATCGGTTTCCCAGTTCTTTCCAGTTTTTATTATCGTTATTATTATTACATTCTTATTAGATACATGTTCCTATCATAAAATTTGGAAATTTGTTGGTAAAGTCGTCTGTACTAGTAGTAGTAATGAAGGGTGACGAGATGAAGCTGCGGATATTTTCGAGCGGAATGAATCGATGTTCGAGCAGAATCCAGAATGACTCGCGATTCTGTAGGTGGTTGAGCAGACTCTGGCAGATTCGCACGAGCTCTGCACACCCTGAACTGACCGGTCGGCCGAGCGACGGACGGCTGACTGCCTTCCTGATTGATGATCGCTACTGGACTCTCTGCCGCCATGCATACCCCACCAACACATTCTCTATCCAGTTTCGCAATCCGCTCACTCCAAAGCTTCAAAGTTGCCCTCTTCGTTCCTTGTACAATGTACACGACCAATCCCATTCTCGACTTCGCGCCTCCGTTCTAATCTCTTCACACGATTCAAATAACACCTTGTTTTCTTAGAGGATCTAAAATCAATCACTTCAACTTCCACGATTCTTACTCTTTTCTGCTTATCATGACCTAAACTTCGTTAGCGAAGATAATCAACCAGCAGACACTTAAGAAAGCTTCTTCCAAGTCTAAAAACTATTTAGTGTCCTTTAAAATTTCAAGGTTCTCCAAAAACTAATATTGTTAAATTGATTTGAGATGCGCCCTTCAATAAAATGTCTTAATCACTATAAAAAACGCATAAATTGTTTCCCAAGCCATAATATAAAAGAGTGTCTGCAGACTCGAGAGGGAACTAACCTTTTTCGAAAGTGAAGGTCGTTCGGGGTCCTTGTCAAGGGACCCTGACGTTAAAGAAATTAAGCATGGTAGGTAGGGTAATTGCACGGCTCAATAATGAAGATGCGATGTTTCCTCCCTTTCGAAATTCTCTCCTACTCTCTCTCAGCCTGCTCTTTGATGTTGCATGACTTTTTATTGGCGGCTTGACATTTTATATAAGCAGCCTGGCTTGGCATGGTCGGCGGACTTGACTCGGGAAAGGGAAATCTTTCAGCACTCTGGATCGCCGTGGCTGTCGGCTAATTACCCCCAGACAACCCCGCTGAACCCCCGGGTTCTACCCTCTGTCGTCGTGGCTGGGCCTCCACTGGAGAAAGAAGTAGAGAATGGGAACCCGGCTTCCCTTCATGGGGCTAATGTCCTTTAAAAGTAAAGTGCTTAGTCTACGCCGGATGTAACCGAGCATTCGGTCGCCACTAAGTCGATTTTAAATTGGGACGCTTTGGACTCAACCTGCGACCTACTGTTTATCACATATGGTGGAAAAATTACGGGCATCGGAAATGCGAATTTTGGTTTGGGGTCCTCATTTAAAACCACTTAGGACGTTTTTTTAAATTGTTTTAGTTGTGTTAGAATTACTCCAGTCTAATTATCTAATTATCTTATCACAAAAATTGCATTTTTGGAGGAACACTCTATTTGGTATTACAAAAAGTGCTGTAAAAAAGATAATAAAAAAATGACACCTTTAATTCTTGGAATCAAGGATTGATTCTATGAGGAAATCGGAATCAACTTGGGCATCCCTACTTCAGTTGTAAAACGAAAACCATCAACTGTTGATACTTTTCTGAAAGTATGAATTTCAAAGAATTCGTTAAGAAATACCTAAAATTGAATGCTCTCAATATAAAAAATTCCAACTATCAATTCTCGAAACATTAATCCTCCAGATAAAAAATGTTTCTCTCATTGAACCGGTACGATTAAATTAAATAGAAATCTGACTCACATGATGCTCGGTGGTAATTGTTTTCCTCCGACAAATATGACTAAAGAATTTAAGCCTTTGGCAAGGGGGATATAAATAAAAATAAATCTTGCTCATCAGAAGTGAAGGTAACAATGTCACGAGAGTAAGCGTAGCCTTCAAGATGAGTGAAGAAAAGTAACAGAATAGCTACTGAAAGGATGGCAACGAATTAAGAGCGGCACTTTGATCGCGGAATGACTATGCGTCTTTGTATTTTCAAGCTAAACAGTCGGTGTGGATGAGAGGTCGGATTAAGCCACTGGGACTATAAAGACTGTTGCTACTGTTGTCCGATTCGGAATCTTTAAATCGTGTTGCAAGGCACATTACCGGCTACAGGTTTGGACAACCTGGCGAAAGAATTGTAATTTCAATAGCCTCTGTAATTCTCTAACCTTTCATGTGAAATACCTCTTTGAACCAGATTTACCGAGAGATTTACTTTACTGATCTTTGGGCCTAACAAGTTCCACGAAATATGAAACTTTCGATCGACGTTATTCAGGTCAATGACTCTCTGGATGGGAATGAGGTTGGAGGCTTATGAGATGACTTCTGAAGAAGTGAGTTGGAAAAAAGACTTTGAAGATGGAACTGCAAAAGGAAGTGGAAAAAGAGGTTTGCAAAATCATCAGAAAGTGCAAATTTATCAGCAATTTTCAAATACCTTGAATAAATTGAAGTTCAAGGAAGAAAAACAAACTAATTGCGTAAAAAAATTCAGGAAAACCTTCCAAATACCTTAAAATTCGATAAGCTTCCTTAAAAATCAACAAAAACGATTAAAATCATAAATGTCTTGATATCTAAGGTAAAACAAGAAAAAAGCTCTACAAATTCCTAAAAACCTCTTAGAATTTCTTAACATTTCAAAATTACCTAACAAACTTTTAAATCCTTTAAACCTCATAAAATATTTTAAAACTTATAAAAATCTCACAGTTAAATCTTTCTCTCAAAATGAGTTAAGTGTTTTTCTGTCTTTCGAAATCTTTTAGAATTCGTGAAAACTTTTTAAAATTACCATAAACTTCTTGAAATTCTTTAAATTCCACGATAACATTTAAAGTCCCTTTACGTCAAAATCTATAATATTAAAATTATTAGAAATCTCATAAAATCTTGTGAATTTCTTTAAAATTTCTAGAAATGTTACGACAACATTTAAAATTGTTTAAAGTCGTTTGCAATTTTCTGAAACCTTATGAAATCTCTTAAAATTCCTCGAAACTTCACAACAATATTTAAAATCCTTTAAAATCTCTTGAAATTCGTGAAAACTTCTTAAAATGCACAGAAACTTCTTGCGATTCTTTGAATTCTACGATAAAATTTAAAGTCCCTTTACATCGTTTTCAATTGATTAAAATTATTAGAAATCTTATTAAATTCCAAAAAATCTTTAAAGAATAATCATAAAAATCTTTTGAATTCGCTTAATATACCTCGAAACTTCACAACATGATTTAAAATCCCTTAAAATCTCTTGAAATTCGTGAAAATTTCTTAAAATTCCCAGAAAATTCTTGAAATTCTTTGAATTCTACGATAATATTTCCTATATATCCTTCAAAATTCATTAAAATTGTAAATTATAAAAAATTCCTTGAATTCGCCTAGAATCACTTTAAAATCGTCAAAATTCCTTACAATTCGTTAAAATCTCTTAAAATTCCCCGAAACTCCACGAAAACACTTAAAATCTCTGAAAACCTTAGAAACTGTTAGAAATCCTTCAAAATTTGTTAAAATCTCTTTAAATTCTTAAAAACATCTTGAAATTCGTTAAAATTTGTAAAAATATCTAAAAAATTTTAGAAATCTTCAAAAAACTACAAAATTTTTTCAAAATCAGCAAAATCTCTTAAAATTTCTTAAAATTATTGGAAATCTCATTAAATTCCAAAATCTTTAAAGAATCATAAAGATTTTTCGAATTCGCTTAATATTCGTCGAAATTTCACAACATGATTTAAAATCCCTTAAAATCTCTTGAAATTCGTGAAAATTTCTTAAAATTCCCAGAAACTTCTTGAAATTCTTTGAATTCTGCGATAGTATTTCCTATATATCCTTTAAAATGCATTAAAATTATTAGAAATCTCATCAAATTCCATGCAATCCTTTAATGTTTCACAAAATCTCTTATAAATCATAAAAAATCTCTTGAATTCGCCTAAAATCACTTTAAAATCGTCAAAATTCCTTAAAATTCGTTAAAATCTCTCAAAATTCCCTGAAACTCCACGAAAACATTTAAAATCCTTGAAAACCTTAGAAACTGTTAAAAATCCTTCAAAATTTATTAAAATCGTTTTAAATTCTTAAAAACCTCTTGAAATTCGTTAAAATTTGTAAAAATATCTAAACAGTTTTAAAAATCTTCCAAAACTTCTACAAATTTTTTTTTGAAATTAGTAAAATCTCTTAAAATTTCTTAAAATTATTAGAAATCTTATTAAATTCCACAAAATCTTTAAATAATCATAAAAATCTTGTGAATTCGCTTAATATTTCACGAAATCATTATAAATTCGCTTAAAATTCGTTTAAATCTCTTAAAGTTCTTATAGAAACCACATAATCTTCCTGAAAATTTTAAAACGTTTCTAATCCCTTAAAATTCCCTAGCTTTAAAAAAAATCTCTTAAAATATTATGAATTCCGTTAAAATTCGTCAAAATCAATCGAAAATTTTGAAAATCCACTAAAATTCCTAGAAAGCTTTTGAAATTTCTCTCTAAAAAAGGTGGATTGTATAACGAAATGTCTCGAAATCACGTTATACACAACCTTTAAAGAATCATAAAAATCTTTTGAATTCGACTTAATATTCCTCACATTCTTCCTCAAAATTTTAAAACATTTCAAATCCCTTAAAATTCCCTAGCTTTAAAAAAAATCTCTTAAAATATTATGAACTGCGTTAAAATTCGTAGAAATCACTTGGAAATTGTCAAAATCCATTAAAATTCCTAGAAAGCTTTTGAAATTTCTCTCTAAAAAAGGTAGATTGTAGGTATACCCGTGTAGAAATTTTGCTGTGGCCCCTGTCGGGCCCAGATCGGGTGATTTCAAACCGGTGATGGAACGCGGAACCCGACCGGGCCCAGATCTAGCTAAATCGGGCAAAGTCTGGCCCCGATCGGGCCAGGTCGGGGCCCGGTCTGGTTCCGCGTTCCATCACCGATCTGGGCCAGATTTGGGAATTTCTACACGGGTAACTAAATATCTCTAAAATCTGTTGTATTAAATCTATCTCTTTAAATTTGAACCAGCGAAATTTAATAGCTTTTTGAAAAAACTTGAAGTTGTAAAAAATAAAATAAATAATCGTCCTTGTAGCGCTTGGGTTAGTTTGGTAGTTTCGTAAAAACGATCAGAAAAATCGATGCGAAAAAGCTGTTTTTCTAGATGACTACTGATTCAGACAAAATTGTCAGAGGCGAAAGCTGAGAGTCAAGGGATATCCTCTTTTTTTCCTCATGCCTCTCGCGCGAATCTATCCCCGGCCCTCATCCCCAACCCTTGGTTTCATCCCACGGCATTTGGCGGATGGTACGAGCCGGGAAAAATAATGCATTAGAAATTCAGATGACCAAAAGAGGAGGTCGCTCCGCGATTTATCAAATAAAAGCGGTAGTACAGTCAAATACCCGTCCATGTCGTCAGTGGAAGCGACAGTTCATTTTTAATATAAAGGAGGGGCGGCCCAACCTTTTTCGCGACAAAAAGAATATGCCGAATCCGGATTTGCCAGGAATGCCGGGAAAACTTCTTTCCTCCATTTTCCTCTCTCTATCTTCTCATTTATTTCTCTCTCTCTCTCTCTCTCTCTCTCAAGATTACTGCCGTAAATGATTTATCAGTGGTACTGCTATTCCGACTTATGATTTTACCACGGAAGTACCACTAGCTGAGAAATAAGTCTTTAGCGAAGCGAAACGATTATTATTTCTGCGATCCTAATGATAGAGTCTTATTGCCGTATCTACATCAGCAGACGATAATCGTGCCGTATGTTATATACGAGAAACTTTCGCACGATTCAGGAATCGCGGTCAGAAAAATCGGACATTTATTTATAGTCCTGTCTGCGCTTTTTGCTTAATTAATTCGGTCATTTTTAATTTTAACGAATTGGAGAGCATTGAACTCATTGAGCTGACCGTTATTAGAGTCTCGAGGTTTGATGAAAATTTATGGGCTCCGGTCGGTAAATATATTAATCATTTTTAATATTTGGGGCAGAAATAATTTTTTAAATTACAAATCGTCGATTTTATTTTTTGTTTAAAGGGAAAGATATTAATCAAAACTTCTGCAGGGTTGATTATTATTTATTTTCAAGGGTTTCTAATTAAAATCCAAACCAATTGCAGAATTTCGTGGGATTTTTAATTATTTATATTCAATATGATGACTGTTGTTCCTTTTATATTATGCTTTATTCATTTATCAATTTTATGTGCTATTTTAAAATGTAGGTATTTAATTCTTTATTTCATAAAAGTTTCTAATAATCCTTTACGTTTGGAATATTTTGCTTTTGATTTTTGTTGCCTCAAAAGCAGGCACAATAATCGTACTTTTCATACTAGAGGGTTCAATATTCACCCACCTGTCCACATTCATTCATCACTCTTCTCGTCCTTTTTCCCGAAAGCCCCGATTTCTCGTTCCCTTTCCCACTCAGTTCGCGAACCTGCCAACGCTTAAACGGTTTATAAACAGTCCCAGCACGCCGATTCATTAGCCTGTATTTGAAGACTTGTTTCAATGCCGAGATTCAATTTTTAACTTCCATTCAGATTCTCGTGGAATTGAAAAAATCTTAATTGGATATTTCCCATTTAAAAAGTTTTATATTTTAATGTTATTAACACAATATTTTTTTTTAACACATGATTGATTTGAGCCGTTCGTCATGTTTGTGAAACAAGGCTATAATTAGTTTTTACTCCCTAGAGATTAAATTTAGCTTTTATTCTATATATATAGGAGTACAAATTATTGCCATAGGTAAATAATGAAAAATTATTTTATAACACTTGCAATGAAGTACGATAATTTTAAATAACGAACAGATTAACGAGATAACAATTTTTCTTCATCATCTCTTTATTATTTTAAATTGAAAAATTAACGAAAGTTTCCTTTAATGAATTATTCTTAATTTCCTAACTTTCCCTTTTTCTCAAACCTCTCCTAAGCCTCTGAATACGTCCCCTTTTACCCATCTAAAATACGGTATTTGAATTCCGAAATATTCAGCCCCTTAATTTTCGTTTTCAGGCAGTAGAAAATTAATGATGTATTTCCGTTGAGTGTTCCCTTATGGAAAAGACCGAAACCATATTGAGTTTCGTGCCAATCTACGAAAAATGAAATATTAGACTTGACGGATGAATTCGCAAAGTTCAATTTCGAACAATGTGCCATGTGTAATATTTAGTGGAACCATGAATGCTTGGAATTCTGACCTGAAGGTCAGAATTTTATGCATAAATGCATAACTTGGTTATTAATCCTGTATATAGATGATAATATAATAAATGATAGATTAATTTTAAAGAAGTAGAAACTGGAGGTTGTGAAATGCAGAGAAAGCAAAAAATGCTTTGTAATTTGCAGAAATAATGAGAAATTAGATGCATGAGTTCTTTATTATAAGGACGAGTTATTAAAAATGAAAGACCTTATTATTGAAGTAGTTTCACAGACTTTCATCTGTAAAGATAAAGCAATCTCATTTTGAAAAATATTACGTCAATTATTCCTTTTCTAAAAAATTATGGTTACTTTTATATATTGGAAAATTTAATAATTTGTTTATTGTTGACAAACACGGAAAAATATATTTCTTACTTTAAACAGGTTTTCATGAAAATTATTATTAAACTACATTTTATGATAGAGCTCAAAGTAAATATGATTATATTTTGTTCATAATTTTTAATAACTAGAGATTTAAGGGGATTTTAGACAAAGAGTACTAAAACATTTTTTATTGCCAAATTACTTCTAAATTGTGCAAATTTTATGAATGCTTTGAAATTTCTTCAAAATTCTTTAATTTTTTCATATTCTTTCAATATTCTTTGAAATTTTTGAACTTCATTAAAAATACCTTAAAATATTTACCAATATTTTTAAATTATTAAAAGATATGAAAGTATTATGATTTATTTTTGAAATTGCTTAACAACTTTTTAAAATCACTTGAAATCTCTGGAGATCGCTTTAAACTTCCTAAACTTAAAATCTCTTAAAATCCTTTAGGAAATCTTGATATCTTTGAAATTTTGTAAAATCTCTTGAAATATCTTTTTAATTCCCTACAATTATTAAAAATTTTGGAGGAAATCTTGATATCTTTGAAATCATGAAAAATATCTTAAAATTCTTTTCAATTCCTTAGAGTCATTTGAAATTTCTTGAAATCCTTTTAAATTCCCTAGAATCACTTGAAATTTCTTGAAACCCTCTTAAATTCCTTAAAATCCCTTGAAATCTCTTAAAATTCACTAGGATCTCTTAAAGTCCTTTACGATATGTTATAATTTTTTAGATCTTGTGAAAGCTCTGGAAAAACGTTATATCCTTTGGAAATCCTTTTAAATTCCCTAGAATCACTTAAAATTTCTTGAAACCTTCTTGAATTCCTTAAAATCACTTGAAATCTTTTTAAAATCCTTTAAAATACTTTAATGTCATTTAAAACCCTTCAAAAACTTTTTAAAAAACTATAACACTAAAATTCTGAAACTCTCGTGAACTATTTTGAAACTTTAAAAATTTCTCAAAATAACTTATTATTTCTATATAATTAGCACCTCTTTTTATAATACGACTTTTTTTCAGAAAATCAAATAGTTTAATAATAAAATATTGTGAATAATGATTCCTCAGTACAGTTTCTTAATCCTAACGGGGTATTGACCTGTTTTTTCCTAGGTAGGATATTTACTAGGAAATTTTTTGGGTAAACTGACAAGTACCTAGCTAGTTTTCCTTATATAGGGCAATATTCTGCCTAAGCCTTGCGTGGGCCTTGCCAGTGAACCTTGTCAGGGCCACATCAGGAAAAACTGACCAGGACCCTGTCATAACCCCATCAAACGACAAAAAAATTCCTAAAAATTCCTAGAATTCCTAAAGTGCCAAAAAATGAACTTTACAGCCGGAATAAAATGTTTATTTCATCTGGCTTGTCTCGATTTGGCCAGATTATCATTCGTAATGAAACCATGCGTCGTGTTTTACGACTTTTCTTTTCATCCCCTCGGCCAAACGTCATTGAGAGGAAATCCGGCCTTCCATATGCTATCGCAGAACTCCCTGCAAATTTTTACACCTACTTCCCTTTTACGAGTGACTGAAGTAACAACCAGGAGGAATCTCATCCCTTTCTTCCGGCGAAGATACGAGAGCGTCGCGGTCCTCGTTTCCTTCGCCGTCGGACATTTACATAAAATTATTATTAACGCGCTGAGCCGCGGTTACGCTCCTACATCTGACAGGGATGCTGTTTTCCTCCTCTCCAAGGGTCCAGATCTTTCTTTTATTTTTTTTATTAAAGAAGAAGGTACAGAAAAGCATGTATCTGTTTACGAGCGAAAGCCGTGTTTCTCGAATGGATCGAACAACTTAAGTCCCTAAACTCCAGACATGGGATCTCGTCGATGGATTGTGATTAATGGTTGCAGCATCCACGCGTGGTGGGTTTATGCCGAGAGTCTGACAGTATTTCCAATATAAAAAGAAGTGTGGAAAATAAAAAATGAAAGAATAAAAAAATAAATTAGAAATAGGGATCGCTGTCTCGACCTGAAAGGTCGCTGTCGAATTTCTAAGTTGCTAATCTGGGTATTGAAACAATATTTTATCTGCTGTCTGAGTCTTTCGGTTTTACTTTGAATCTGCCGTTGCCGCCGTAAGAAAACTAATTTTAGGTAATGCTTGATCCATTCTTCTTGTTTTTTTTTTTCATTTCGTCTTGACGTTAATTTGTCGATCGACAACGTTATCTCATCATTATCAAGATAATAGAAAATTGTATGTTGCAAGTGTTTATTATATTGCGAATAAACTAATTAAATAAACTATTATTTGCGATAAACTAATATCCATATTTATTACTTGCTTCTAGTAAACTATCCCCTACATAATCAAAAACTAATTCAGTTCTTTAAAAATATTTTATATTAAAATTAATTAGGAAAAGATTTTGGAAAAATGGTGCATAAAAAATGGTGTTAAAAGGGGTGGTTTTTAAAGGAGGTTTACAAAACTTTATAAAAAATCCCTAAAAGACTTGCGTAAACTAAACATGCCGAAAAAGTAAATAAATGCATATCAATGGACCTTGATAAGCATTTGCTGTATAATTTGTAAGCATACGACGTTCGTGGCAGTAAGCCACCCCAGAAAGAAGACCAAGGAAGGAGGGGAGAAGAAACGATACCTACCCCAAGCTTTTATAGCGGCCCATTTGGCGCGACAACGAGCGTAGAAACTTCTTTTAGTATCGGGTCACAGATTTAGTCGAAAATATTCGTACGGTTATGGGGTTCCGGATTATCAATTTGTTATCCCGTGTTTATTATTTCGCGGAGGGAGGAAACATGGCACATGCGCTTTTTCACCGACATGTTCCAACCGGACGTGAGTTCCGAGCATAATTCGAAGATATGTTCGTGGCACGATTTATCCATATGCCACCACCGTATGTTCAGAAGGATATTCCTTGATTTATGGCTTTGCTTCCTGCTCAACAAGAAAGATATTTAAGAAACTGATTCTGACTCACGTATTAACATTTTCTCCCTTTTTTCACTTATCAAAAAAATTTTGTCACATCTCTCAATAAAACCATCCCCCCCCACCACCCCTAATTTAGGGCTGTAAATATTTTTTTTAACAGAATTTCTTTCACTTAGAAAATTCACGAAATAGATTTTCGGTTTTCAATATTCAAACTGAATTTATCCCTTGAATCTGAAGAGTGGAGCTTAGAGTTTGATGATGAGATTCTGAAGATTGGTCGATAAAAGTGGTTTACGTGGGTCAAGGCAGAAGAGTCAAGTTATCAAGTTTTTGGTTGGCTGGAACTGAAGCGTCTGTCCTGCCGCTTCGCTTCTTTAAATCATCGATGCCGGACTAGATAGGACTCTTTTTAGAGAGTCTGCACACCTTCCTACTTTCCCTGAAGAGTGAAGATATCGCTAAATTCGCCATCTTGAAACCGTCTCGTTCGTCTTTTCTCTTCCGCTACTTTCAACAAGCAGCAGGAAGAAAGGATCGAGGATTGCTGGAGACACTGGGATTTTCTCAGAGAGTTATCTCTAATTCGCCAAGGATTTACTCGCCGATGAATCTTTAAATTAGACGCTTCTTCTCCCCCTGCAGCTAAGACGATATTTCTGTTAAATTTTTCTCTGTTGGATACTTTAAACTGAAAATTGGCTGGGATTGGATATTAAATAAATAAATTGATTAACTCGGATATTTTAGTCATATATTTTGATATAAATATATATTTTTTTTCTATGGACACCAAAAGATTAAAAATAACTTTTTCATGTATATAAAAGCATGAAAAATAAAAAAATAAATATAAAATTGGCACATTTTCTCGAAAGTAGATTATTTTGTTATATTTTTAAATATTTTAAAGAACTTTTTTCTTGAGATTAGGGACAGTGCGTGAAACACCGGACATTTCAATTCTCACTAACCATTCTGTCATATATCGTTTTTTTTTTTCAAATTTCATTTTTTATTATTGAAATGTCAAAGAAAGGTGACATGCGGCACTAATTTGCAAACTTGACATGAGATATGAAATGTGTGAAGTGAAAAGTGATATAACCGACACGAGGCTCTTAAATAAATTTTGTCAGTCTCATTTTAGACGATTTAATAATTTAATATATGAATAAAACATCTAGTTCTAATACTAAGAAACAATTTTATGGGAAGTAGTATGTGAACACTGTATTATGTTAAATAAATTGTCCAATAATTGCTCGTTGCAGAATTTATTCCAGAAATTGAAGATCACTTGATTGTTTATGAAAATATAAAAAATGGTTATATTTCTATTTTAGAAAATTTGATAATTTGTATATTGTTGACATTTCTAGGAACTTTAAACAGGTTTTCATTAAAATTATTATTAAACTATATTTTATGATTATATTATTATTTTCATAATTTTTAATAACTAGATACTTAAAGAGATTATAAAAAATTAGAATATTTTCTAGTAATTATAGTAAATTTCAAGAGGTTTAACAAATTTTAAAGAATAATAAAACATTTTTATTGACGAATTACTTCAAAGTTTTGAAACTTTTTTGAATATTTTGAAATTCTTTAAAATCATTTGAAATCTTTAGAAATCTTTTGGCGTATTTTAATAACTGTTTCTTGAAAATTCTTTAATTTTTTCATATTCTTTTAAAATCGTTTGAAATTTCTTAATTTCATGTAAAATCCCTTACAATATTTACAAATATTTTAAATCTCTTGAAATATCTTTAAATTCCCTTAAAATCTTTTAAAATCCTGTGAAAATTCTTGAAAATCTTTGAATTCTTGGAACTTCCTTTAAAATTTAAAAAAATTTTTCAATATTATTTTAAATCCTCTAAATAACTTGAAATTTATTTATATCGCTTCAAATTCTCCTGAAATCCTTTAGGAAATCTTGGTATCTTTGAAATCTTGAAAAATATCTTAAAATCATTTTCAATTCCCTAGAATCACTTAAAATTTTTTGAAACCTTCTTAAATTCCTTAAAATCTTGTGAAAATTCTTAAATTCTTGGAAGTTCTTTTACAATACTTACAAAATTTTCAATATCATTTAAAATCCTTTGAAAATTTAAAAAAAACGTGTAAATTAATTTAAAATCTTGCAACGCCCCTGAATTCTGTAAACAGTCTTTAAAATAACTTGAAATCTATTTATGTAGCTTTAAATTCTCCTGAAATCCTTTAGGAAATCTTGATATCTTTGAAATGTTATAAAATATCTTAAAATCCAACCCTTGAAATTTCTTGAAACCCTTTTAAATTCCTTATAATCAATTGAAATCTCTTAAAATTCAGTAAAATCCCTTAAAGTCCTTTACGATATCTTATATTTTTTTAAATCTTATGAAAGCTCTGAAAAATCCTTATAATCTTTGGAAATCCTTTTAAATTCTCTAGAATCACTTAAAATTTCTTGAAACCTTTTTAAATTCCTTAAAATCACTTGAAATCTTTTAAAAATTCTTTAAAATTATATCCAGGATAGTTTTTCCTTTGTTTAACAATCAAACATTGTGAATAATGATTCCTCATAATAGTTTTTTAATCCTATAATGGGGTATTGACCAGTTTTTCTTAGCTGGGGTATTTACTAGGAAATTTTTGGGTAAACTGACAAGTAACTGTCTAGTTTTCCTTAAGTATGTCAATATTCTGCCGAAGCCTTGCGTGGGCCTTACCAGTGAACCTGGTCAGGGCCACATCAGGAAAAGCTGACCAGGACCCTGTCAGAACCCCATCAAACGACAATAAATAAAAATACAATAAATAAATAAATATCAAATAAATAAAAAATGTGGGAATATCGAAAATAGTCGGTTTAAGGAAGTCACAATACTTCGCTTTCTTATCCACATTAAAGCGAAAAATTAAACAACCCAAGTAATCTAATCGGAAATGTTTGCAACAACTAAAACAAATAAAATTTAATATCCATTCCATCAAATAAATACCTCTTCAACTCTGTGACAATAAGAGGGGCCATAAACCATTAGTGGATTGTCGGATACCGCAAAGTACGTACTGTCATTACGTCTTGAGATTAATTTAGGGATGCTCTGGTTCAAGAAGTAAGACTGAACGGAAGGGTGTCGTTGCTGGTTCCTACGCTTTCTACGAGGCTAGAAAACGTGAGAAGGGTAATGTCCCTAGGAAAGAGAGGAATGGTTACGGTTAGATTGTTAGAGGGTTAGGGTGACGGATAAGCAACCAAAGACAGAAGCGGGGGACAGGAATGGCAAAATAACCAGGCCAGCTAGCTATGGTGTCCCCAGGGATGCAGGGATTAATTGACACATCGGCATCCTGGAGAGAGAGGAGAGTCTCTCATGTCTCTGTGTCTGCCTTAGCTCTATGGTCGATGCCACTGTCGTGGCTCTCGTGACTGATGAGACCCCCCGAACAAGGCGCCGGAAAAACACTCGCGGAATCATGTTTTTGCTAGGCCTGCCAAGAATTACCGTCAAGTATAGACAACGGTTGTGAGCCTCCTGGCAAATAACTCGACTAATCAGCGACGTTCCCCTATACTTCCCAGCGACGGCACACCTCGACCGAGGGCACGTCGATGTAACAGATTGGAATTTAATACGTGCAGGGAGAGATCCGCACACAGTCTTATAGTTAACGTGAGTAAAACCTTTCGGCAGTAATTGTTCAAGGACAAACTTCTTCAAGTTTGAATGGCTCCAAGGAAATGTAAATTGAAGATTAAATTGTGGTGTTTTAGGAAATTGATGTGGAAGTTTAAAGGATGGGGTTAACTCTTACATATGTCATGACTAATCATAATTGCCGTGTACATATGTGACTAATAGATGTAAAGCCCGCTGAAAATAGTCTTCTTATGCGGGTTTGTTGGCTATCCTACAATTTACAACATTGATAAATTTTAACTTAATGAGTGTTGAGGGGGATGGTAATGACGTACTTCGAATCTATACCATGTTCCAATTGCACTCCAATAACTATAAGTTATTACAACTAGAACTCGAAGCTATATTATTATATCGAAGCTAAATACGTAAGTTGATTCATCGCGGTTTATATTAAGGACATCATTAGGAAAATTAAGTTAAATGAATTGAATAATTGACACTCAACCTTCACCTGCTTTTAGTTTTAGAATAGCGGGTTGAATTGGTAGACTTTATGAAAGGTTTCATGATTTTTGGTTAGCGAATGAAAATATGACGACATTATCATTGTTCTGTAGAGACAAAGAAGTTTTATACGATGTCGCAATGTCAGAAACGTAAATCAATTTTATAGCAATGGAAGAACAATCGAAATGTAAAACATATCAGGTTTGGGGTTTAGCTTCTGTTTTAATGTTTTTTATTGGAGATTTAGCTGCAGTTTCAATTACAGGTATTAGACTTCAACAATTTGATTTCAGTTTTGTTTATGATTTGCTTTATATGTATATTATTGGTTTGTTTTGCATAGGTGTAAACAAAACATGGTTGTATACATGTATTCATTTGGTATCTTTTGTTTTCCATCCAATTTATAAATAATCTTTTCAGGGAGTTAGTTATTATTATTAGTTAGTTACCTATTTATGATAATGTTCCGTCGCCATAAATTAATTAATTAACAATAGAAAACCAATCAGAATTAATAAAATCCGGTTCTATAAAATCATGGAGATTTGCTTCTTAGTTTAATGTTGTTTCTATATAGAATTAGCATCAATTTTAGTCATAGCACAATTAGTGTTCTTACAATGATTATTCTTCAGGAATTTTTTCCATGTGATACTTCTGTTAAGTAATAACACAATAAAATAAATGCGAAAAAAGACCAACCTGAGATATCAATTTCTTTTAATGCTTGTTTCACCAATTACTAATTTCTTTATGCCTAAAATTGATAGAGTAGAAAGGTTAATTACAACTACTGTTTTGCTGTCATCTCTGGCAGTAATTATAAGTAGCCAGTTATTGAAGTTTACTTTTTATCTACTCGGTTAATTTAATCACTTGCTAGCATATCCTAAGCATTAGCACATGTTGATAATGAACAACAAGGTCCTTACCATACAAGTACCTCACTTCAAACATAATACAATGAAATATGAAAATGGACATGTCGAAAATGTTAGTTACCTTAATTCACAACTATTCCTACATTTTTACCACATCCAATCAATAAAAACAATAAAAAACATTGCTAAACCACCCAGAAGCATCTAAATCAATAGAAAAATTGTCATCCTCTTCTGTCTTCTAAATCCCGCATTTAATGATATCCTCGGTTAACTTTAGAACACTTTATGAAAGCATTCATCCTTTCGGGTCGCAAATCACGGGGATGGTCCGGCAGTGGTCAGCGGTTGACGATAAGGGACACAAGGGACACCAGCGATGTACCTCCACCTCTAGCATTTGGTGCGGCAGGCTGTGTGAATTATGGCCGTCCCGACGCTCCCGTAGTCCGGCGCTCAATTTACAGATGATTCCGCGTGTTACCACTCGCCAGTGCCTGGTTAACCTTCATGCCAAACACTTAATCTTCCCTCGTCTCGCGTAGAGCTTCGTTCATGTATATAATACAAGAATACGAGGGCACAAGTGGACCAAAGATCGACACTGGCATGCCGTTAAATTGTCGTCGCTCCACGGAGAAGCCGTTCGCTGTTGTCGTCGCGTCCCGTTGAATAGCGACCCTTGTGGCCCATAAACTTCTCTATCCCTCGTTGCCCTGATCGCCATGTATACATACGATCCTCTGGCTCCAACGCGTGCCCTGGCCTCCGCAGATTTATGGGTCCTCGATCGCCCGACAATAGCCAACAAGTTGGCGGAAAACGATCCCAAGCCAATACATCTTCTCTGCGGCTTACCGTCGTTACGGCTTTATAAAACAGGAGCTACTTATTGCGGATCACGATTTCACTGGGTTTTAATGGTTTATGGATTTTATTGCAGACTCGTTTCTTTTAAGATTTTAGAAGATGAACGGAAGATTTAAAGATGAACTTTAGTGTTGTTTCTAAATTGTTCATCAGTTTCTCGAAGATGGGAAAACCACATGAAGAAAACAAACGGAACGCGGCGTCTTTATTGAGACATTGTAAACACCTCATTAAAACTGACCATCATCAATTCCTGTAATACGGAAGCTAGTGTTATTCCCTTGAGAAAATCTTTTTCACGCCTTGACATCCGGCAGAGTCGTAGAGTAGACATTTAGACGAGTCACGTGTGTGTAGCATCACAAACATGAGAATTCGTCTGTAGTGGATCACCAGGGGTCTCAATGATTTCGAAGACCATTTAGAACATTAGCTAGTCTATTCTATGGTCCATGGCACAGCTATACCGGGAGCTCTAACTACTCGCTACCACATTTTCACCCTCCACGGGGTGCCTGGACTTCCGACGGCTAATGACATGTCTACAGTCACTCCTTTCCTTTAGATGAATTTCCACATCTGGGACGCATAAGTCATAAATTGCGGAAACCACACATTTTCCCTGAGCATTTGCAAACATTTGGCTACAAATTACTGCGTATCCTTTTACGAAGTTCTTGAAAACCACCGTGGTAATCGGACTGAGCGATGGACTGCACATGGCAGTTTCCCAAAGTCTATTGAATAGTGGTCAATGAAACGAAGAATTGAATTGAGTGTCGATGGTCGACAACTCTTTGAAGAGAAGGGAACTAGATTTCTATATGATATACCAGTGAATTCTAATGAGAAATTAAGTTGGAACTGTGTCTTTACTTTGAGTCTATTATTTTTACATTGTTTACAAATGACAAGTAATTCTTTAATATCAGTAGTAAATAAGATTAACAATGGAACAAATTATGAAGATAAATATTTGTAAAAGTTTTCAAAGAAACTTCTAATGCTATAATCTCCAGTTTTAATGTCTTTAATAAATAATGTCAACAGTGGGAAATTATTAAGATAAATATTAGATTCAGTTTCCAGGTTGTAGTTTGTTACTGTAGTGTAGTTTTTTATTTTATCGATCTTTATTTATAGAATTATATATTTATAGAATTAATAGATTATATAAATAATAAACTTCTCTATATTTTAATGAAGTTCTTGACTCCTTTATCTTTGGAGGGCAGTAGATTAAATATAATTTTTAATCGCAGCTTAATCCTTACGTCTTTTCCGTTTCCTTCCGGATTATGGCAACTAAAACCCTAATCTTTTTTATTTTTAAGCTCTTGCCCCTACATTTAAATCTAAGTCCGTCCTGAATTTTTCCCTTTTAATTGATAAACTCTCCACAATCTTCTCCCTTTTTTTATTATACTGAAAGCATCTCTACTGAATATATTTTTGAAATTTCAGCGATTTGGTGTAATAGCAAATTTCTAATAAGCATAATTTTAAAATTTCTATAAAAATTAAATATAATTTCGAAATCGAAATCACTTCTCAATCCTATCTTCAAATGCCTATGGATTAATTTTTTCAATTCCTGCTAATTCCCTTTTCTTTCCCACTTTTCTATCATTGAGATTAGTGCATTCAAATCTCTCTACTAAATGCAATTTCGGTATTTGACAATCCTATGGACTTTTTATTTTCCTTTTGAATTATTGTTGCAACTTTATCACAATTAACTATGATTCACAATTTTTTCTAAAAATTCTACCCTTCTTTCTCACTTAGCAAAAATTCCAATTTAATTTTTAATTACTACAACTAGCACAAAAATAACATTTTATTTTTTGCTAAATTTTAAAAATATAAGCAGATAAAGATTTTGGCAAACAATAAAATTATTTTGAAACAACTGGCTCTTTTTTTATTTGTAAACTAAACTTCCAACAACTTCGCTCAAATTCCTTGTAATTTCTCCGATTTTCTTCATATCAATATTACAATATCCAATTAAATTAACTTCCGTCATAAAAGGTTCCTCAAAATCAAGAATCCGACATTTTAATAGAAAAATACTCTGGCGAAAGTTTTCGGATAAAAACTCGGGTTCCATTCAAATAAATTTTTCAAAAATTTATTGGCGAATAAAATTCGTTCATTCAGAATCAAACCCAGACAATTCAAAACCAATCTCACACTGAGAAAAATGTTTGGTGCGGACAACAAAACTTTTTGTTGCTATAGAAGTAACAAAAATTGTTTGGTTGTGCCAACCAAATCTTGGTTCTTTCAACAAACTTTTTGTTGAACCAAGAAAATTCATTTGAACCAACAAAATCTCAGTTTTGGTTGAATTAACAAAACTTTGGTTGGCACAACCAAAAATCTTTGTTGCTTCTATAGCAAAAAAATTTTTTGTTGTCCGCACCAAACATTTTTCTCAGTGCAACTTTTAATTCGAGTGAACCCGAAGAAAGTTATCATCCCAAATCAATTCGAATTAATTTATATTAACTCGGAACAAATACTTTCTTCGGATTCATTCAAATTAATTCTAACTTTTAATCCGAAGCAAATCTTCTGATTCAATTCGGATTCTTGCGAATTGACTCGTATAGAATTCTTTTCGAATCAATTCGGATTGGTTCTTATCAACCCAGAATAGAAACCCGGTGCGGATTGATCCTGAATAAAATTAAACACAGAAATCATCTCCGGATTGACTCGGATAGAAATTCCGTATACGTTCGGATTCGCCCAGATAAAATTTTCTTTGAAAAATTTCTCCAGACTACTATCTTCACCTATCCCAAAAAGTAATCCCTATCAAAAAGTAAATCTCTATCAAAAAGCAAATCTCGTACCTTGTTGACTGCTCTTCCTCGTAGTCTTCTTCTCCTTCATCCAAGGGTATTCCGGTACGTTGACTCCGGAAGGGTCCGCGACCCCATGAGGGTCAATCATCGAGTGGTACCCAGGATGATGGTTTCCCGGACTCATGGGGCCCCCAGCCCCAGGCGAGTGCTGAAGGGGTCCATCACCCGAGAGCTGGGGCAGGGCGGTCATAAATTCGGCCATGGAGGGTTGACTGTTGATGAAGCCGGTCTCCGCGGTGCCGCAGGTCGGGTCCATCGCGGGATGGGCCCCGTGCGGGGGCAAAACGGCACCAGCCCCGGCCCCCGCGGCCACCGAGGCCAGCCAGAAGCCACCCCCTCCGTCGTTCGCCAGGACGGGTGTCGGGGACCTCGTTTTCACGGATACTAACTCCTTCTCAACAATCAGGCCCTCAAGTTGGCCCAACCTTGGACCACTCAAGTGTGGCTGCTGATGTCTCTCTTCCTGATGCAGTGGCTGCTGCTTCCCTCGCATGGAATCCCTTTCCAGATCTTACCTCCACCCTAGTTTGCAAAAAAACTAGGGTAGATGTCTTATCTTTGGTATCTCTGTAAAAAATCACTTTCACGTTTTCTCTTCCACAACCGAGGTTTGCGGTCTTTAACTGGCTTATTCTAAACGATTACAAATTATTATTGTAAATATAGTGTTGCATCTAGTATTATACGCAGACACTTCGTAGTAAAACACCACTTAAAAAACACTGTTAGCATCAGAGCATCATTTGAATCATTTCCAAGGTAAAGATCCACTGTTTGGATGCTCGCGAATCATCACAATCCACTGACACTTTTTGATATCACTGAATGGGTGGTACCTCTGGGATGGAACAACCAGACACTGATACTATTCCGATCGGCCGGAACCCTACGAACGGCGTACGCGAAATGAAGGAGAATGATGATGAGGAGGTGGTGGAGGAGTTTTGGTAGAGGTAGAGTAGAGGATGTTGGTGGAGGAGGAGGACGTTGGCGAAATCCCACACGATCTTTTTCACTTCTCCAACGTTCTCCGTGGCGTGTCTCTGTTGTTACTGGTGTCTCTTTTCTTGGGGCACCAGCAGGAGGAAGCAGTGCTGTTGTGAGGATCACGTGACGATGGGTGCGGACCAATGGCGGCTCGGTAACAGGCCCGGTGAGCTCAACCCTCTTTACGAAGGCGGGCTGCTGTGAGCTCGGAGGGCTCGGCGGAGGGAACACGTTTTCGGTTCGCTAGAGATCCGGACTCCGGCAGTGCATACAACCGACTCTTGTGCAACCGAGCACGAGGCACCCAAGGGCGGCCTCGATTGCTGGCGCACTGTGGGCGGTACGCGCCAGCGCGGATTCCGGTTTTGGTACCAGGGGAAGGGAGAGTGTCACGTGCTCGGCCACGAGGTTTTAGGTACTGATGGAGCTGATGGTTTGGCGCTGGTACTTGTACAACTTGTATAGTGGTACTCTGCTTCTCCTTTTACCTCTACTTCTACTTTTACTTATACTTCTACATCACTTCGTCTCATGGATATAGAAGAGTTTGTAATGCCGGAGGTAAGAGCTGAGAATCCATTTGCGGAATCGAATATGTTTATTGAAAGAAAAGTGATTCCCTATTGGGTATACTTTCCTAAGGGTTTAAGAAGTTTTAAGCTGCGACTAAATTAATTCCTCTGCAGATTCTTGAGATGATTTTGTCGGTTTCTTTTAAGAAGGGAAAGAAGCTACTATTTAATATATCTATCTGTCTATTTGTAGCTGTCGCCCTTAGTATTTTATTACAGTTACGATTAGGATTAAAATACATTTTACAATTAGCCATAATTTATTGTACTGTTGGAATTTAGTGATAAAATAGAATCGCGTAGAATATAAGGTATAAGAAAAGGGTGAACACTTTATTGTGAATATGAATATAATTATTGAATTTAAAGAATGAGTTACAAATCTGTATTTTACTTTACCTTAGTATCTGTACTTGAGAGTCTGAACCCTTACATCTTACTCGACGGCTTGTCACAACTAGTCATAAAATAGTATGAATCATCTATTGTAACTACAAAGCTTGAAATATTCGTTGATATTCCAACAGCTACAGTTCAGGATTAAGGTCTTTTATGAGGCCATTCTTGTGTACTAATCTTCCTGACCGTACTATAGTAATAAAATATTGGGGAATTCCTGTCTGTTTTACCTGAATTTTAAATTGTATTTTTCCCCTCGATCAAGTTTTGCAAGTTTCATATTTGGCCCTTTGCAATCATCAAGTTTTGTACCTAAGACCGGATATACTCTTGAAGTCTCAAACTGTTCCATCGATTGTACTCAACTCCATGTTTAATTGTGTATAATATCCAAAATTATATCACCAATGTACTCTTGAATATTAAATAAATAGTGATTTAAAAAAAAAGTGATTTATACGAAACTCTTTTCCCTAATAAATTTAGGGGAAGCACTTAAAAAGTGCATATTTTAACTAATAATACTAATAATAATAATAAAAATTTATTGAGTAAACAACATACAGAAAGGTGTTAAACAAAGGGATGCAGAAAATTATATTCTATTATTATTTTATTATTCTTATTGTAAGATTGTATCTCACCAATTTCGAACCATCGACACCAATGTCGATAAAAGTCGATAATAACGAAAGGTTTAAGGTAGAGTAAAAATGAGATTGTTCAGAATTAACTTTTTGTCAAGGAGTGTTTCTATATTCAAATGAGCAACTGATTTTGATTCTTTTCTTTGATCCTAAATAATACGTCTTTATTTTTATTTAAATGTAAGCGCGTACAATCTGAATATGAATCTTGCGAAATGAGCAGGATCCCCTTTTTATTGAGACTTGTCTGGGCAGGACGGGCTGACGATTTTTTTAACTCAGGGTGAAGTTTTCAATCAAATCGGCTGTCCAAATGAGAGCCCCGCCACAAAGCGGATCAGGGTAATCTGTCATCAAAACTGCCTCACGGTTTGTCCCGTCGTGTCTCCGTAACACCAGCCGGCGCCCACAGCAATTCTAACCGTTATAACTACGTCACGGTTGCATTCGGAGCACACAAACTGTTCGTTATGGAGATACAGTTTTCGAGTGCATAAAGGCAAACTATTCAGTGGCGAAGTGTATTAAATGAAGTCAGCGACCTGCATTTCAAATAGGATGAAGAAATAAAAATTTGATTTATTTTAAAATTTTATTTGTGATTTTTAAGGAACAAGCGATTTTTTAAGAATTCAAACGTATTTGAGGATTTTTTTCAAGGTTTCAAGAGATTTTTATTCATTTTCTAAACAATTTCAAGCGATTTTAAGAAATTTAAAGGGTAAAGAATTTAAAGAGAAAGTGACTTAAGAGTCCTTGAAATCTTTTTAAAACCCTAAAACATGATAACTGATATTAATTAAATTTTGTAGACACCCCGAAGTAAATAACAAGAGTTAACTTTTTGTCAACAGTGTGTACCTGTCTGTAGATTGTAGTCGTTTTTTGCAGGGTAAATTATTTGATTTCACAGTGGATGGGAGAGGATATGGTTGTGAGTAAAAGTCAGGGATGCTGCGAGGGTGGAATCACCCCACAGAGTGTCGAGAGGGTGCGGGTTGGGCGCGCAGCGAGAGAGCACTCGCCACATCTGCTGCCAGATTTAACTATACATTACAGACACACGATATGTCAAAGTCCTATACTTCATATCGACTCTGCCATTTATTAAAAGTTTCATCGCGCGCCGCGCACCTCGTACTCTGCCTCTGACGCTCGGCCCTTTCTTTTCGCCTTGAAGAAACATTCCAAATACGGAAAACTCTCAACTTCCGGACCAAAGGCTGCCGGAGATAGATTCTGATACGTTTATTTACTTTCCAGCAATAAAACGCAGAAGAACTTTCTTTTTCGACAAACTTCCATTTGTAGCTCGATTCATCTTTTTATTCATCAGGATATAAGAAACTCTGCTGGATGATGCGAGAGAAAGAAAGTAAAAATATATAAATATCAGTTCTCTATTGATTTTCAGAAGATGTTTAATTGCAGATTAATTGATGTTTATATCACAGCACCTATTGCCAATGTTCGAAATATTTATAAATATTTATATTTACATTGTTTCTAGAATATGTATGAGGATTGAAATTTTTTCGTAACAATGATTCTGGGAGTGCAGAACTTTTGCACACAAATTGACTTTAGAGTTTGAAAGCGGAAATTAGTTCAGGAAATGGGAAAAGAACTTTTTCAAGTTGACTCTTTTTGTGTCAACATGGAGAACTTCTATCTGCCAGTCGCCTATACTTTCCTCTGTCTTTCACCGATTGCGAAATGAAGTTTTATATTGAGCTCCGAGTTTTCTCTCTCGCTTACCCCGCCCACTTAGACTTACCCAACCTCTCTTGCTTGCGCTTTTCCATCCACCCTTCAGTTTCACCCTATATATTTACGTACCGATAGATCGTTATGTCGGCGTTTGCATATATATTAACATCGCAGCCTCTTTCCCTTAGATGCGTCTTCTGTATATATAGAACATCTTGCAAATCCAAAGTGACAGGTAAAAATTTCAATAATGCAAACCAATTTATATTCTATTATTTAATTCAAACTTTTATGTTTATTTTAATTCAAGGGATAAACCAATTTTACCAAACAGATAAGTCTATCTAAGATTTTATAATGTCACATTTGACCTTCGAACTTTGTTTAACGATCCTTAACTTTGACCTTTGACCTTTGTTATAATAATATTGATTAAAATTAATTTAGTAAAATAAGATTAAAAAAACATTAAAATCTCTGTGTCTTTATCCGCCTCATTCGTTAATTTGTAAATGAGAAGAAAAAATAGAGGAGTTATTCCATTTTTTTACAGACGGATATAGATAAGGAATTGAAAATATTTTTATGTATATAGATAAAAGAGAAAGGAAGAAATGGAGTTTGAGTAATTAGAAATACACCATCTTTCGTCGCCATTTTAGTATGGCAGTGTCGGTTGTCGAGTGGGGCTCAGCTGTCAATCACTGGATCACTGAAACGATATCCCGCTTTAGTTGAGAAGGGAGGATTTCAACCCTCATTCCCCAAACTCGATTCTCCGTTCCGAGCTGAACTTTTTCCTTCTTCGCAGGCATCCTCTGGCGACGTCTGGCTCAAAGCGAACTCGTTAGAGGCTAAAGTAAAAATTTCTCGTTTTTACGAACGCCCCCAGCTTGAGTTGAAAACATTTCTTCCTTGCGAGGCAGCAACGTCGGTCTTAGTTTCCCAGAAAAATGTTTCGACTACAAGGGTGTTGACATAAGTGACACTTATTATTTAGGCGTATTTTTTAACGTTAGAAGCTTCTTAAGCGTGACATTTCTTGCTTGAATTAAAAAAAGGTCATATTTTTGACAGACGTATGAAAAGGGGAAGCGAACTTAAAAAATGTCTCTCAAGCTTAAATATAATAACTAGCTGTCAAGTTGTATCAACACTATAAGTGCTTATTTTAATATTTTTCCTTATACATAGAAAGCATTAATTAATTAATTAATTATTTAATTAATGATTAATTAAGTAATTCCGAATATCATAGGTCAAACCAGAGGTCAGTGGTTAAAGCTGAAGGTCACGGGTCAAATTTAAAAAGTAATATAATTTGTCATGAATGTTTTTATTCAAGAAATATATATACAGTTTTCTATAAAAATAATTTATAATAGGACTTATAACTAAACGTAATGTATTGGTCGTGGTGGTTTAAACCTAGGAGCGGTTTGAGGTGGATGATGCTGTTGATTTTGAGATGGATTTACTTTGACACGATTTACACCCTTTTCTCCACGCTGACTTATATATGCAACTTCATTGTCCAGGTCATATCGTATCTCAATTGGTGCACTTCCGATTGAAACATATTGTTCTCCATTTGGTAATAATAACGCTTGTCCTCTTGGCAAATATCGGTTTGACATTTGCACGATCTTGTCATTTTGTGAACTTAATTCTGTAAGAAGAAAATGGAGATTTTAGAATTTTTGTACAATGGGAAAATAGTTGTTTGTTATTTAAGGACATTTAATATTTTTGAAATTATCGGTCAAGGAAATAATTATTATGTTGGGGCGAAAATGCCAAAGTTTTGAAAATTAAGAAAAGCTGCTGTAGAAAAGTTATGTTTTTAAAAATAAAGAAAAGTTTTTGCTAAGTTAAGATTTTTCTCTATGATGAATAAAAAAATTGTTGCATTTATGGTACTAAATATTAATAAAAAACAAATCTAATACATTCTCTCTTATGAGAATGTAATAAAAATTCAACAAGTATTTTAATGAACGAGCATTTTTTGAAAATTGTGAAATGTCACTTAAGATTCTTTTGACTTTCATCAAAATTAAAATTAAAACCAATTAAACCTATTGTTTGAACAATAAAAACAAGTCATAAATTTGTATACCTCACAAAAATGTTTCTTATAATTTGTATCAAGATAAATTGGTGAATTTAGTGGTTTATGACTTTTTCCAACAAGTGTTATATTTTTTAGTTTATATTATCGAAAAAATTAGAAATTTTAAAAATTAATAATAATTATTCAATATTTATCAAATAAATGTATGTCGTAGGTACAATCACAATTCCAATTCAAATTGAAATTCAATTCAAAAATTTTAATATTACAATAAATATTTATTTTTAAAAATTTTTTGAACTGATTTTCTCAAAATTGTAGCAGTAAAAAATAGAAGTGGTAGAAATTGTAAAGAAAATGAATTAAAATAAGTTTAAAAATGAATATTACTTACGAATAAAATTCACAAAAACGAGGAATGTTAGGAATAGACTGCCAATAACGATCTTCATTTTTATTCAGATAGAGAGTAGAATGTATTACTAAAGAATGTTGGATACTGTATAACTGGTAAAATCTGTATTCCTATATATATATACCAACCACGAACTGATAACCCAGTTTTATTTATTCTTTAAATTTATAACATAGAGAAAGAAGGAGAATGCCTATACCGTTTAAAATTTTCCCTCCAGAACTATGATATTTACAATGTGTACAGACCACACTGGCAGCGTCAATAAACATAATCAGGGAAAAACAAAGTAATAAAATTATTCAATGGATCACGTATACAAAACTCTACGTGCCGATTGTCATTATGCAAAAAATGTTGTCTAAATTTCCGTATTATAAAATGTTCAAATAATACAAATAATACAAATGCTTTATTTCATACTTTTTCATATGGAAGCAATAGTGTGGGCTGCATAATTAACAATAAAATATTAAGACTAGCTGTCAAGTTGTATCAACTTTTGTACTCATAAGCAAATATGATTTGCTTCCTCATAGAGGAAGCATTAAGTATTTTTTACATTAGCATTAAATTTTGATTACTTGAGAAGTTTTATTCAAAAAATTTATTTTCGAAAATTATAATAAAGCATAACTTTCTTATTTTTTTATAAAATGCATTAATCTTTTAGGTGAATCGATTCATCTAGACACAAAGAATATTCATTTTCTTTACATCAGCTTTCAATTTTAATTATTTCAGAAATTATAATCGAAAGATTGCTTTTTTAAAAATACAATTAACCATAACTTTCTTATTTCTCAATTAAATGCATTAATCATATAGGTCAATCGATTCGTCTCGATGAAAGGAATCTTCATTTTCCTTACATCAGCTTTAAATTTTCAATATTTGAGAAGTTATATTGGAAAAATTAATTTTACGAAAATTATAGAAGTACATAAAACTTTTAAAATTAAATATTTTGTTAAACCCTTGTAAGAAATTCAACTAGGTATATAGTGGAATAACTATGCAAAATTTTATCAATTTATCTCTACGCGTTTTCAAGAAATTGCTGGATCGTGACACACATACACACACACATACATACATCCGGACATTTTTTCAGATCATCATATTAGAT